>JAFNEN010005557.1:0-13460 GCA_019343175.1 Oedothorax gibbosus
TCCAGGCCTGTTTATGTGTCAAATTGGACCGCAGACGGGGCTCGCCATGTTAAAACACATATCTGGACCCAAATCTGTTTGGGGGCATATTTTGTGAAAACCCTGGGTGTTATCAGTTTCTCCTCTCGAATACCTTTGTTTTGATATATGAAAGTTCCAATTTAAGTGTGTATTTAAGCTATTTAAGCTATAAAATTTGAAATTGGGGCAGTTTGTTTACGTTTCATTAACAGCGCAAGAATGTATTAAAATCGAGTTTATTTCAACAATATCATGAATAAAACGAACAAAATTAGCTTGCAAGTGTGTAACGTATATTTTTATTTCTTAATTGAGTGTTTTATATTCAGAAAAAAACATTTTTAAATAAGAAAGTTTGCTTTTTATAATCACACAAAGTTTACATAACAAACCGCCGAGGCCGTACCGATCGCTTCTAAAGTACATTTAATTTGATAATTTCGACAATTAAACAATAAAAAGCAGTCAACAAATGTTCTTTGAATTATTTTATTTCTTAATTGGGTAATTTGTTTGTCGAAAAAATTGTTTTTAAATGTGAAAGTTTGCTTTTTATCTTCGTAAGTTTCCAAAACAAACACAACTCTTGCAGTGGCCGTAACGACCGTTTCTAAAGTGGATTTAATTTAATAATTACGACACTTAAATAATAAAAGCAGTCAACAAGTGTTCTTTGCTTTATTTTATTTCTTAATTGAGTAATTTGAATGTAGAAAAAATTGTTTTTAATGGTGAAAGTTTGCTTTTCATGTTCGTAAGTTTTCAAACAAACCGCACTCTGTCCGAGGCCCGTAATGCAAGTTTGTAATGTAAGTTTTCATTAATAATTCCGAAAATTAAATAAGAAAAAGCAGTCAAAAAATGTTCTTTGAATTATTTTATTTCTTAATTGAGTAATTTGAATGTAGAAAAAATTGTATTTAATTGTGATAGTTTGCGTTTTACGCTCGAAAGTTTTCAAAACAAACACAACTCTTGCAGTGGCCGTAACGACCGTTTCTAAAGTGGATTTAATTTAATAATTACGACACTTAAATAATAAAAAGCAGTCAACAAGTGTTCTTTGCTTTATTTTATTTCTTAATTGAGTAATTTGAATGTAGAAAAAATTGTTTTTAATGGTGAAAGTTTGCTTTTCATGTTCGTAAGTTTGCAAACAAACCGCACTCTGTCCGAGGCCGTAATGCAAGTTTGTAATGTAAGTTTTCATTAATAATTCCGAAAATTAAATAAGAAAAAGCAGTCAACAAATGTTCTTTGAATTATTTTATTTCTTAATTGAGTAATTTGAATGTAGAAATAATTGTATTTAATTGTGATAGTTTGCGTTTTACGCTCGAAAGTTTTCAAAACAAACCCAACTCTTGCAGTGGCCGTAATGACCGTTTCTAAAGTGGTTTTAATTTAATAATTACGACACTTAAATAATAAAAAGCAGTCAACAAATGTTCTTTGAATTATTTTATTTCTTAATTGAGTAATTTAAATCGATAAAAATCGTTTCTAACTAAGAATGTTTGGTGTTTTGTGCTCAATACTTTTCAAAACAATCAGCGAAAATGTCGAAAAATATGTCAGAGTCCGAACGAATTTCAGAGTCCCGACTTTTTTCTAAGTCCGAACGAGTTTCAAAGTACAAAGTACGGCAAACGGACCACCTCTCGTCACCCGTTCGGCTAAAACAGGTTGTAGGTCAGAGGTTTTTTTTTTTCCTCCCGTAGTGGGGAAACGCGCCGACGAGAAAGCGGAGGGGGAACGTCGGAACTGGTTTTGGGTTGGTAGTAGTTGCTGTTCTGCGCCTTATATAGGGGGTAGATGCTTGGCTTGAAGCGCGCGGCGTGTCGTTCCTACCCAAGTTTTCACACGTTGCCCCCCGCGCGTTGGACGAAAACCGAAATGGCAAGTCGGTTGATGCGGTGATGATGATGCACATCGCGGAATTGATTTGAAATGAAAAGTCGGTCGTTGGCAAGCCGGACTTAGAAATATGTTGGGACTCTAAAATTGAAATGACAGTTCGGTTGGTGCGATGGTTCGCAAGCCGAATCGGGGAAATATGAACCGGGCGTGCGGTCGGATTCCTGCGGCCGCTCCCTCAACAGGAACGCCGTACGCCCTCTTTACGGAGGAATACTACTAATAATTTAAGGGAGGGTATGGACACCGGCGCACAAGTTAAGAATCCATTCTTTACGCGCTCGCAGCAAAACGCGAAACCACGAAATGACGGTTTTTGCCGTATTCGTTTCGCGGTTACGTTTTCGAAAATGAATTATTTGTTGAACTTGAATAATTAGTTGTTTTGAGGGACTTAGCCGGAATTTCACGATTTCGCTGTTTCATGTTCGAAATTTTTCTAAGTGCCGACTTTTTGAGGGACTTAGCCGGAATTTCACGATTTCGCTGTTTCATGTTCGAAATTTTTCAAAGTGCCGACTTTTTGAGGGACTTAGCCGATATTTCATGATTTCGCTGTGGCATGTTAAATTTTTCTAAGTGCAGACTTTTTGAGGGACTTAGCCGGAATTTCACGATTTCGCTGTTTCATGTTCGAAATTTTTCTAAGTGCCGACTTTTTGAGGGACTTAGCCGATATTTCATGATTTCGCTGTGGCATGTTAAATTTTTCTAAGTGCAGACTTTTTGAGGGACTTAGCCGGAATTTCACGATTTCGCTGTTTCATGTTCGAAATTTTTCTAAGTGCCGACTTTTTGAGGACTTAGCCGATATTTCATGATTTCGCTGTGGCATGTTAAATTTTTCTAAGTGCAGACTTTTTGAGGGACTTAGCCGGAATTTCACGATTTCGGTGTTATGCGTTTTCTTCAAAGTCAGGCATTATCAGAGCTACACGGTGGCAATTGGCGACGGGCGGGCGTCGTAATTTGAACCGCAGTCAAGTGACGATGGATGTTTTCAAAATTATTTTTATTGAACAATTTAAGTTAACTAATCTCTTAAAACTAATCGGTTTAAATTATTTGTCTTGTGAATTACGAGGCATAATTGTCTGTGTCCTAAAGGAGGCTGGAAATAGTAAGTCAGTGGTCTGTTTAATTGGTTATTAAAATTGGTTAATTAAGTAATTTTTAATAAAGAATTTCACGATTTCGGTGTTATGCGTTTTCTTCAAAGTCAGGCATTATCAGAGCTACACGGTGGCAATTGGCGACGGGCGGGCGTCGTAATTTGAACCGCAGTCAAGTGACGATGGATGTTTTCAAAATTATTTTTATTGAACAATTTAAGTTAACTAATCTCTTAAAACTAATCGGTTTAAATTATTTGTCTTGTGAATTACGAGGCATAATTGTCTGTGTCCTAAAGGAGGCTGGAAATAGTAAGTCAGTGGTCTGTTTAATTGGTTATTAAAATTGGTTAATTAAGTAATTTTTAATAAAGAATTTCACGATTTCGGTGTTATGCGTTTTCTTCAAAGTCAGGCATTATCAGAGCTACACGGTGGCAATTGGCGACGGGCGGGCGTCGTAATTTGAACCGCAGTCAAGTGACGATGGATGTTTTCAAAATTATTTTTATTGAACAATTTAAGTTAACTAATCTCTTAAAACTAATCGGTTTAAATTATTTGTCTTGTGAATTACGAGGCATAATTGTCTGTGTCCTAAAGGAGGCTGGAAATAGTAAGTCAGTGGTCTGTTTAATTGGTTATTAAAATTGGTTAATTAAGTAATTTTTAATAAAGAATTTCACGATTTCGGTGTTATGCGTTTTCTTCAAAGTCAGGCATTATCAGAGCTACACGGTGGCAATTGGCGACGGGCGGGCGTCGTAATTTGAACCGCAGTCAAGTGACGATGGATGTTTTCAAAATTATTTTTATTGAACAATTTAAGTTAACTAATCTCTTAAAACTAATCGGTTTAAATTATTTGTCTTGTGAATTACGAGGCATAATTGTCTGTGTCCTAAAGGAGGCTGGAAATAGTAAGTCAGTGGTCTGTTTAATTGGTTATTAAAATTGGTTAATTAAGTAATTTTTAATAAAGAATTTCACGATTTCGGTGTTATGCGTTTTCTTCAAAGTCAGGCATTATCAGAGCTACACGGTGGCAATTGGCGACGGGCGGGCGTCGTAATTTGAACCGCAGTCAAGTGACGATGGATGTTTTCAAAATTATTTTTATTGAACAATTTAAGTTAACTAATCTCTTAAAACTAATCGGTTTAAATTATTTGTCTTGTGAATTACGAGGCATAATTGTCTGTGTCCTAAAGGAGGCTGGAAATAGTAAGTCAGTGGTCTGTTTAATTGGTTATTAAAATTGGTTAATTAAGTAATTTTTAATAAAGAATTTCACGATTTCGGTGTTATGCGTTTTCTTCAAAGTCAGGCATTATCAGAGCTACACGGTGGCAATTGGCGACGGGCGGGCGTCGTAATTTGAACCGCAGTCAAGTGACGATGGATGTTTTCAAAATTATTTTTATTGAACAATTTAAGTTAACTAATCTCTTAAAACTAATCGGTTTAAATTATTTGTCTTGTGAATTACGAGGCATAATTGTCTGTGTCCTAAAGGAGGCTGGAAATAGTAAGTCAGTGGTCTGTTTAATTGGTTATTAAAATTGGTTAATTAAGTAATTTTTAATAAAGAATTTCACGATTTCGGTGTTATGCGTTTTCTTCAAAGTCAGGCATTATCAGAGCTACACGGTGGCAATTGGCGACGGGCGGGCGTCGTAATTTGAACCGCAGTCAAGTGACGATGGATGTTTTCAAAATTATTTTTATTGAACAATTTAAGTTAACTAATCTCTTAAAACTAATCGGTTTATAATTATTTGTCTTGTGAATTACGAGGCATAATTGTCTGTGTCCTAAAGGAGGCTGGAAATAGTAAGTCAGTGGTCTGTTTAATTGGTTATTAAAATTGGTTAATTAAGTAATTTTTAATAAAGAATTTCACGATTTCGGTGTTATGCGTTTTCTTCAAAGTCAGGCATTATCAGAGCTACACGGTGGCAATTGGCGACGGGCGGGCGTCGTAATTTGAACCGCAGTCAGTGACAGAATTGATTTTTTTCAAATTATTTTTTATTGAACAATTTTAAGTTAACTAATTTCATTAAAACTAATCGTTTTAAATTTTTTCTTGTGAATTACGAGCATAATTGTCTGTGTCCTAAAGATGCTGGAAATAGTAATCATGTCTGTTTAATTGGTTATAAAATTGGTTAATTAAGTAATTTTTAATAAAGAATTTCACGATTTCGGTGTTATGCGTTTTTCTTCAAAGTCAGGCATTATCAGAGCTACACGGTGGCAATTGGCGACGGGCGGGCGTCGTAATTTGAACCGCAGTCAAGTGACGATGGATGTTATCAAAATTATTTTTATTGCACAATTTAAGGTTTTTTAAACAATTCTTAGTATTTTTTTTACTAAATTTAATTTTTTTTACATTTTTGTTAATTTTTGGAATTTAACTTTTTAGATATTTGACTGCTTTAAAATATCAACCATGGTAACATGTTTTTAATATGTAGGATTTGCGAGCGCGCGGGTTTTTTAAGGTTATATTTAAGTGTATGGATACCAATTTTTAACTGTTTTTAAATTTTAATATTTATTTTTAATTTAAAAGATTCATTATCGCTTCTCGGCCTTTTGGCTAAGATCAAAGTGTAGTATCTGTTCTTATCAGCTTAATATCTGATACGGTATCTATTCGATGCCTTCGATATTAAACTAATTTTTGTAACAGGGTTTGTGTAGGGCATTTATGTCCGCCAAGCCATGGGTTCACGAGTCGTTGCACTACAGACTCGAAGGGCCCAAAATAATAAATAATAGTAGATCACACCACATACACACTTTCCAATGCAATATAATTTGTTGAACCCTCTGAGGGATAAGCAAATTAACTGAAGTGTAAACTTGTTTTCTCTGCAAGAGATTTAAGCTACAATTTTTAAAATGCACAAATACCTAACATTTATTGTTAGATAGGTATTGTTTCCTTGTTCTTACAGGCAACAATGATACAATTAACCTTTTTTTCTTTCTTTTTATTGCTTTAATTAAAATTGGGTTATTCGAATTACTTGAATGTCTGAACTATTCAATATATTAATTTAACCTATTTCTTTCGGAGCTTTGACACAGCCCATTATGTCTCGTAATTTGTGCATTTTAAAATATAATAATTATAAATATTTATCCATAAATATTTATTCAGTTTTATTACTATTCAGTATATTAATTTAACCTATTTCTACCTCCTTTCGGAGCTTTGACACAGCCAATTATGTCTCGTAATTTGTGCATTTTAAAATATAATAATTATAAATATTTATCCATAAATATTTATTTAGTTTTATTACTATTCAGTATATTAATTTAACCTATTTCTACCTCCTTTCGGAGCTTTGACACAGCCAATTATGTCTCGTAATTTGTGCATTTTAAAATATAATAATTATAAATATTTATCCATAAATATTTATTCAATTTTATTACTATTCAGTATATTAATTTAACATATTTCTACCTCCTTTATTACTATTCAGTATAAAAAAAATTCAGTATATTAAAATTATGGCGCGAAACGACAAAATCTTAAGTTTTTATAATGATATTTACAATACAGATCCAATTATAAACTTCACTTTGAATATGTAGATGGCGCCATGAATAATAATTTTAAGCTTTGAACCTGAGAAGCACCAGGGTTCAGTAGCTCAGTGGATATGGCGTTCTCAAGTCTGATAAGTCTCAAGTCTGTTAATTTATCCATAAATATTTATTTAGTTTTATTACTATTCAGTATATTAATTTAACCTATTTCTACCTCCTTTCGGAGCTTTGACACAGCCAATTATGTCTCGTAATTTGTGCATTTTAAAATATAATAATTATAAATATTTATCCATAAATATTTATTTAGTTTTATTACTATTCAGTATATTAATTTAACATATTTCTACCTCCTTTCGGAGCTTTGACACAGCCAATTATGTCTCGTAATTTCTTATAATCTCTTCTTGTAATAAATCTCGAAATAAAAAAAATATTAAAAATGAAAAAACTTGTGTGATTTGTTTTTGGAAGATTAAGAAGTATATAATGAAAAACATTCTTTGTTTAATTCATTTTATTTGTGGAGGTATGAATAAAAGTTTGTGAAAAATTTTTAACATTATGGGCGTTCAACTTTGACTGTGTATATCTCAACAAAAATGCAAATGACTTAATTTTCTTTTGGATCTGTTGTATTTTGCAGATGATAAACATTTTTATAAAAAAATTTGGACGGGCGGGCGTCGTAATTTGAACCGCAGTCAAGTGACGATGGATGTTATCAAAATTATTTTTATTGAGCAATTTAAGGTTTTTTAAACAATTCTTAGTATTTTTTTTACTAAATTTAATTTTTTTTACATTTTTGTTAATTTTTGGTCAAGTGACGATGGATGTTTTCAAAATTATTTTTATTGAACAATTTAAGTTAACTAATCTCTTAAAACTAATCGGTTTAAATTATTTGTCTTGTGAATTACGAGGCATAATTGTCTGTGTCCTAAAGGAGGCTGGAAATAGTAAGTCAGTGGTCTGTTTAATTGGTTATTAAAATTGGTTAATTAAGTAATTTTTAATAAAGGATTTTTTGGCGAATGTTATGCGTTTTCTTCAAAGTCAGGCATTATCAGATCTACACGATGGCAATTGGCGACGGGCGGGCGTCGTAATTTGAACCGCAGTCAAGTGACGATGGATGTTATCAAAATTATTTTTATTGAGCAATTTAAGGTTTTTTAAACAATTCTTAGTATTTTTTTTACTAAATTTAATTTTTTTTACATTTTTGTTAATTTTTGGTCAAGTGACGATGGATGTTTTCAAAATTATTTTTATTGAACAATTTAAGGTTTTTTAAACAATTCTTAGTATTTTTTTTACTAAATTTAATTTTTTTTACATTTTTGTTAATTTTTGGTCAAGTGACGATGGATGTTTTCAAAATTATTTTTATTGAACAATTTAAGTTAACTAATCTCTTAAAACTAATCGGTTTAAATTATTTGTCTTGTGAATTACGAGGCATAATTGTCTGTGTCCTAAAGGAGGCTGGAAATAGTAAGTCAGTAGTCTGTTTAATTGGTTATTAAAATTGGTTAATTAAGTAATTTTTAATAAAGGATTTTTTGGCGAATGTTATGCGTTTTCTTCAAAGTCAGGCATTATCAGAGCTACACGGTGGCAATTGGCGACGGGCGGGCGTCGTAATTTGAACCGCAGTCAAGTGACGATGGATGTTATCAAAATTATTTTTATTGCACAATTTAAGGTTTTTTAAACAATTCTTAGTATTTTTTTTACTAAATTTAATATTTTTTACATTTTTGTTAATTTTTGGAATTTAACTTTTTAGATATTAGACTGCTTTAAAATATCAACCATGGTAACATGTTTTTAATATGTAGGATTTGCGAGCGCGCGGGTAATAATAATAAATAATAATAAATATAATATAATAATAATAATAAATATAACGCCATAATAATAAAATTTACTATAATATTTACCATAATAATAAAATATAAAATTAATAAAGTTCACATTCCTAATGTAGATGGCGCCATGGATATTCGTGCTGGTCACATGACTTGGGTATCACATGACTTGGTGCTCTCATGATATACCTAAGCGGGTCCTGAAATAATATAATCAAATATATATAGGGCGTTCTTCAACGTCATTTAGAACAACGATAAGTAAATGAATGATTAAAAAGATTAATAATTTCATTATTGAGTTAGTAATATTTTTAACGCGGTTGCAATGTGAATTGGGCAACAATGCAAATCGAAAATAAACTCTAACAATGGTATTAAGTAATCGAGAGTTATATCGTTGAACATTGTTGCACCTTGACTATGGATGGGTTTAGTTGCTTATTAACCTAAGATTTTCAACAAGATTTTCGAAGTACCAACTTTTTTGGGGACTTAGCCAAAATTATATATTAAATTATAAATTTAAAATTATTAATTTAATTATTACGGTTGCAAACTCGGGGGAAATGGGCGGAAGCAATTGCATTTAGTAGTGTAAAATATGAAATAGCTAACTTATTATAATGAATCCTAACTTATTGCAAATTTCGAAAATATTTACAAGTCCGAATTCAATACTAAATTCCAATTCGACAAGACGAGAAAATATGAAGTACTAAAACTTTTCTAAGTCCGAACGAGGAGTTATTTTCTAAGTTCGAAGTTACTTCTCGGCATGGATCAAAATAAAAACAACTGAATTAGTAAAATTAAAAAAAAATTTAAAGTCCGAATTCAATACTAAATTCCAATTCGACAAGACGAGAAAATATGAAGTACTAAAACTTTTCTAAGTTCGTTAAGGCGTTATTTTCTAAGTTCGAAGTTACTGCTCGGCATGGATCAAAATAAAAACAACTGAATTAGTATAATTTAAAAAAATTAAAAAATTTCAAAGTCCTCAATGAGACAAGACCAACGGATTAAAAAAAATAAAAAAAAATGATTCATTGGTCTCTCCAACAAATCTCCCAGTCAGAGGATAAGTCTCAGTATATCGCAGTATGGTGGCTGCTCTAATACGTACAACACCCAGACTAGTACTAAAGTCTTTTACAGACGATTTGGCACCCGCGCATCGCACCCAGAGGGGTTGGATCTAGAGCAAAGGACGCACAAAATAGACGTCCCGGAGAATGCTCCGGACCGGATAGGCCTCGTCGCCAGGGTAGCCTGCCACAGTCTGGACAGATGTACACCCCGGCTAAAGTTGCCCACCGACGCGCGTGGTACGAACGGTATCGTTGCATCGACTAGACGGGATTCTGACTTAGAGGCGTTCAGTCATAATCCCACGGATGGTAGCTTCGCACCACTGGCCTCTCGACCAAGCACATGAACCAAGTGTCCGAACCTGCGGTTCCTCTCGTACTGAGCAGGATTACTATCGCAACGACGAGTCATCAGTAGGTTAAAACTAACCTGTCTCGCGACGGTCTAAACCCAGCTCACGTTCCCTATAAGTGGGTGAACAATCCAACGCTTGGCGAATTCTGCTTCGCAATGATAGGAAGAGCCGACATCGAAGGATCAAAAAGCAACGTCGCTATGAACGCTTGGCTGCCACGAGCCAGTTATCCCTGTGGTAACTCTTCTGACACCTCTTGCATAAAACTCGTAAAGTCAAAAGGATCGATAGGCCCTGCTTTCGCAGTCCGTATTCATACTGAAAATCAAGATCAAGCGAGCTTTTGCCCTTTTGCTCTACGCGAGGTTTCTGTCCTCGCTGAGCTCGCCTTGGGACATCTGCGTTACCATTTGACAGATGTACCGCCCCAGCCAAACAACCCACCTGAATCTGTCCTCGGAGCGGATCGCGCGCTACAAGGAGGCAGCGCGCTTGGGGCTAGAAGCGTGATCCTTACGGGTCGCTTTCCGCTTAACCGAGTAAGTAAAGAAACGATGAAAGCAGTGGTATTTCACTGACGGTGCAAGCACCTCCCACTTATACTACACCTCTCATGTCTCTTCACAAACTCAGACTAGTGTCAAGCTCAACAGGGTCTTCTTTCCCCGCTGATTTTTCCAAGTCCGTTCCCTTGGCTGCGGTTTCGCTAGATAGTAGATAGGGACAGTTGGGAATCTCGTTAATCCATTCATGCGCGTCACTAATCAGATGACGAGGCATTTGGCTACCTTAAGAGAGTCATAGTTACTCCCGCCGTTTACCCGAGCTTGGATGAATTTCTTCACTTTGACATTCAGAGCACTGGGCAGAAATCACATTGCGTCAGCACCGCTCACCGGCCATCGCAATGCTATTTTTTAATTAGAAAGTCGGATTCCCATAGTCCGTGCCAGTTGTGAGTCGACCGTTAGTCGCCCGTCGACGCCCGATAGTGCAGACCGAAGTCCGCCCACCAGTTCCAGCCGAGGCTTTCAACAAGCAGAACCGACTCTGGTCCGAGCAGAACCGGACTGCCTTTGACAGCAGCCAGTCCCGCCCAGTCCCGGTACGGCTCCCGCGAGCTACAGGACCTCAACCCGACGAGCCCGGCCCTCACAGCCAATCCTTATCCCGAAGTTACGGATCGAACTTGCCGACTTCCCTTACCTACATTGTTCTAGTGACTAGAGGCTGTTCACCTTGGAGACCTGCTGCGGATATGGGTACGGACCGGCACGAAAATTACACTATCTCCCTCGGATTTTCAAGGGCCAACAGAGGCGCACCGGACACCGCAAGAGACGCGGTGCTTTTACGAGAACAGCGTCCCTATCTCCGGACGAGCCGATTCCAGGGACACGAACTCTTACAAAGAAAAGATAACTCTTCCCCGGGTCCTCCGTCGACGTCTCCGAGTTCGGTTGCGTTACCGCACTTGGTCCCGAAGGACCTATCTCCGTGTCCGGGTTGGGGAATATTAACCCCATTCCCTTTCGGTCGGCAGCGAGACAAACACGAGCATGTGTTTGCGTTTGGGCAGACGTCTCGCTTCGGAACGGATTTCTCCGATCCCTTAGGACCGACTGACCCATGTTCAACTGCTGTTCACATGGAACCCTTCTCCAGCTTCAGTCCTCAAGGTTCTCACTTGAGTATTTGCTACTACCACCAAGATCTGCACCGGTGGCGGCTCCAGGCGGGCTCACGCCCGGCACCTTCAACGCACGCCACCGCGACCCTCCTACTCACTGCGGCGTAAACCTCCACGAGGGAAGCTCTGCCGTAGCGGCCCGGTATAGGCCCAACGCTGGAGCGTCATCCATTTTCAGGGCTAGTTGCTTCGGTCGGTGAGTTGTTACACACTCCTTAGCGAATTCCGACTTCCATGGCCATCGTCCGACTGTCTAGAGCAACCAACACCTTTCATGGGGTCTCATGAGCGTCTCGCATCGGACGCCTTAACCGGGCGTTTGGTTCATCCCACAGCGCCAGTTCTGCTTACCAAAAGTGGCCCACTGGGCACTCTCATCCTGTCTCGTCCGGCCTTCAGTCATGCAAGGCGGACTTCTCACCCATTTAAAGTTTGAGAATAGGTTGAGATCGTTTCGGCCCCAAGGCCTCTAATCATTCGCTTTACCAGATGAGACTGAATTCAATGAGCGCCAGCTATCCTGAGGGAAACTTCGGAGGGAACCAGCTACTAGATGGTTCGATTAGTCTTACGCCGCTAGACCCAGATCTGACGATCGATTTGCACGTCAGAACCGCTACGGACCTCCACCAGAGTTTCCTCTGGCCTCGTCCTGTCCGGGCATAGTTCACCATCTTTCGGGTCCCAACGTGTGCGCTCAAACTCCGCCACTTCCACAAGTGGAACGCGGCGGGGCTCCGGTGCGCCCCGCCCGCGAGGGAACGGGGATCCCGAATGCGGCCGACCTCCGCCGGCCTGTACTTTCATTTCGCCGCCGGGCTTATTCAAGACCCATTGACTCGCGCACATGTTAGACTCCTTGGTCCGTGTTTCAAGACGGGTCGGGTGGGTGACCGATCTACTCGCCGCAAACCGTCAATCACTCCCACGAGCCTCGCATCACCAACGGAGACGGAGCGATGCTTGCCACGAACTCGCTTCGTGCGAACGCACCTCTCAACGAACTCCTGCGAATGCTAGTATAGCTCGTTACGCAAGGAGGAGACGACGAAGCCCAGCCGGGCCTCTTTATTGCCACGGTCGGCGGACGGGCCGTCCTGCAAGATGGCTAACAACCGGCGACACACAAATGCACGCCTCCGGCCACCTGCCGTTTCTCGCTCTTAAGACCGTCCACCAACCGGTTGCGGCGTCCTTCGGATGGGAAACAAATGCGTCGGTTTGCCACGCAACGCTAGCCGAGCCGGCCCCCTCACGGGTACCATAATGCATGCCCAGCCTGCGACGCGACACCCCGACTGAATGATCCCACCACAGGATTTCGAGGGCCCACCCGTTTACCTCTAAGCAGTTTCACGTACTCTTGAACTCTCTCTTCAAAGTTCTTTGCAACTTTCCCTCACGGTACTTGTTTGCTATCGGTCTCACGGAAGTATTTAGCCTTAGGTGGAGTTTACCACCCGATTAAGGTTGCACTTCCAAGCAACCCGACTCCAAGGAGATCGCATCCGGATAGAACCTAGCAGCTATGGGCCTCGCACCCACTTTGGGCAACAGCCCCGGTCAAGGGGACTTGCTGCAGAGTCCGTCTCCGGCACGCTCACTCCTAAACGCCACATTTCCCCACGCCCTTGCGAGCGGGGGATTCGGCGCTGGGCTTCTCCCGGTTCACTCGCCGTTACTAAGGGAATCCCTGTTGGTTTCTTTTCCTCCGCTTATTTATATGCTTAAATTCAGCGGGTTATCTCGTCTGATCTGAGGTCGACATAGGGTATACTGCACGTGGCAGGAGTAATTCAGTAACGCGGACCCACTTCCAC
>JAFNEN010005559.1:0-17133 GCA_019343175.1 Oedothorax gibbosus
CCTAAAAGTAACTATTTTTTTTTTTATTTTACACTATTTAGCCTTTCATTCACAAATCCTGTGCATATTGAGAATATTAATTATTTTAAAAAATTATAAATAGGAAAAATTCTGTTTTTCAGTGAATATGGTTTCAATAAATGAAATATATATGAATTTCTGTCAACTTAGAAATGTTTCAAAATCACTTAACAAAGAAATTTTGAAGTATTTACCATTTTGAATTTTTGTGCCACTGTAAATCTTCGTCAGTATATTTTATACATGTGTGTACTTCATTCAATAACATCAAAGACCCACTGTTGTGATCGTTTTATATATTTGTGAACATTTCAAGGGTGAAGAGCCTTTGACTAGGAATGCTACCAACTAAAGAGTACTTTTAGTATTATTTTTTTAAGTGCCAAGAATTAAAATTCTTTGTTAATTTCATCGAGAAAACTTTACTGTGAGTAGTGGAAGGGCACAAGCATTAATTCATTTCTTATGAAAATGGACACTTGAAAGTCCTTGACGATTCGTTACTTTTTTTAAAAAGTAACTGTAAGGTGTTACTTTTCATATTAAGTAACTGTAAGGTGTTACTTTTCATATTAAGTAACTGAAGGTGTTACTTTTCATATTAAGTAACTGTAACAGTGTTACTTTTTAAAAGTAACACCCTGATCCCTGCATGCTTATTTAAATTAAATTTATCCAGCAACAGGACTACGTTCGCAAACATAGATAATTTTAATAAAAGCTTACTCAACAATTGAAAAACAAAATTACTGTTTTAATTTTCCGTGTAACTAAACATTTTGATTCCCATGTTCAGTCTTTTAGATTCAATAAAATAATCAAAACTGTAAACAAAAGAACATGAATTTTTTACCTAACTGGTTTAAATTTGTCATGTGACTTTTAGAAAGATTTCTGGTATTAATTGCAAAGCTCTACGTTTAGTAGTTAGAGAGCCTTTGGGGGTCAGACTTACACACTTTGAGTTCAGATATTAGCATATAGATTTAATATTCTGCCAATGAGTTCTTTATTTTAGACCCTTTTTTTAATTATTTTTTCAAATGATCACTATTTCACTTTTTTTACCTCTATTTCTTGGTCTATTTCTCTATTTCTTTCCTGTAAATGTAAAAGTGATGAAGGCCATTTGAGAATTTCCCATTATTTTTTTCCCCCTTAGTAAAGGAGGGGACTTGACCCCTTTTGTTACATTGAGTGGTTCAAATATTTAATGATTCTTTCCTATTATTTTCCTTTCTAAAATATGATAAAGAAAAGTCGTATGAAGTGTATTTTTTTATTTTAAGTTTTGTTTTCGCATTTAATTATTTTTTACTTTTTTAAAAGTTTGTTCTGAACCATTTGACTCATAGCCTACTGGCATAATGATGCCTTCCGAATTCGGAACAAAAGTAGGAAGTCAGCATTCGGTAGATGGCACAGCCTTGCAAACTTTGTGATGGCCATGTCATCTTTGTGTGGTCATAAAGTAACGCACCACATGTTTTGTTTGGTTTGTTTTGGATCTAGGTTTCTGCTTCCGGTATGGATTTTTAATAAATAATTAATCATTTTTATGCTAATGGATGATTAAAGATTTTTATTTATTTTAATGGATAATTTAATTAAAGACTTTTATTCATTTAATGGATAATTATTGCCTCAAGGAACTAAAATGGTTTAAAAGTAGGACTTAGTACCTGCCCTCCCCTAATTGCCCACAGATGGCGCTACTACACAAACTGCTTCCTAACAGCCTGTAAATCCATGCATTTCTTGTATTCGGAAGGCATATTATGTAAGAGGTTATGGTTCAGTTAGTTAAATGAAATGTTTGGCCAGTTCTCAATGCCATCAACCCAAGGTAAAAATGATGGTTTATTATCAAATTAGAACAGTTCTCATGCTTAAAATTGTTCTGTAGCTTTTAACTTTATTTTGTGAAACATTTTTAAATACAATCCAACGTACTATATTCATATATATTTTTTTTGTTCAGACAACAATGGGAAAGAGTGAAAAACTTGCAAGTTAAAGGCCGATGATGTGAAAGTGACAGTCCTCCAAAAAGCAAAAATGACGGGGATTCTGGGACTTCAGACGATGAGCTTCAAGAAGATGATTTGTTGGATTGGCGGTCCAAGGGTGTAAAGAAAAGTGTGACTGTATTTTTGCATTTACAGTTGTAGTGTTTATAATTGTAATGATTGTACATATTGCTATTAAAATTTCCTTTTTGAAAAAAGTGACATGAAATGGATTTGATTTTGTATTCTGTGTGTGCAGTAAGAATTTACTCTTAGGCTGCTGTTGATGGAGATTTTAAATTCCTTCATTATTGTTAACATTTGCACATTAGAACCAAAGGACGCAAATATTAGGGTTAAATAGACATACAAGTTGAAAATGAGTCTACAGCAATTGAAGAGCTTAGTGGAAGAACGTGTAAGTGTCAAAAAGGTGAAAAACGAGATAATGAGTTCAAAGTTTTTTAGTTTGCAACTTTTCTCTACTTCACAAAATCATAGTTTTTTCTTCATGATAATTTAGTTTGGTCTTCAAAATGCTTGTGGCTTTTAGCTTAGCCGTACTTTACGTAATAACACGTCATTTACAAAACACGCTTGACGTCTCCTGCACTTGGCACGTTCTTCCTCCGAAGTGCTTCAGATTTTTTCAGTCGTTTAGTGGAAGAACGTGCTAAGTGACATTTTTTTAGGTATATTTGATCCATAGAGTTTCATAATTTTCGGTACTAACATTCCGATTTTCAAAATTCTTTTTTTGTTTGGAAGATAGGACTTCAGATTTTTTTATACTTTTTATTTGTTTGCCTGTACGTTCATCATTTGTCCGTCCGTCCATATCATTTCAATTCCAATCTAAAATGTCTGATTTTAAAAAATTTGTTTTGGTTCGTCTCGAAATTACTTTCGAAAACTTTTAGGTTGAAAGTAATTGAAAAACTTTAAAGGATATAATAATTTTTTAAACAAAAAATTTGATATATAATCGGTAATTGAAAAGTCGTATAGTGTTACGCACCCTAATTTTTTTAATGTATGATATCAGACACCTATCTTATATACTTTTTTGTTCGTCCGTCTGTCCCTACTATAAGGATTTCTTTGAGTATTTAGTTAAAGAAAGTAGGTTATATAAATTAGTTATTTTAGAACTTCTTGCTTAATGTTAGATGAGTTAGTTTTTAATTGAAAATATTAAAAAAAATTCCATTATCACTGAAATTAAAACTAATTATTTTAAAGAATAATAAGACAAACCTTCAACTTAGTAAAAAGTATATAAAAAGATAGTAAAAGAAACACAAATGCAAGTGAATAAAAAAAATATTAAATTTAAAGATTTTATAAAAAAAGATAATAATGTAAGATGTAAGTTTTCGCCAAATAAATTTTTTAAAATAGTTTTGGATAGGAATAATTGAATGTAAAAACAAACATTGATATTAGAAAAAAGTAAAAATAAGATGTCTGGCAAAATATAATCCTAAGGTTATTTATGTTTTTCTTTCCCCTTTTCAATTAAGGATTTAATCAATTTTAAGAAAGCTTCTTTAATTTACAGCATTTTCTATATACAAAACTTAGCGTGGATCGTTTAAAACAATTTATTTTTACAATCGTGATGCCAAAGCACTTTTTAAAGTCATCTATATTTTAATAAATATTAAGAATTATAAAATAAAGAGATAGAGTATAAAACGTTATATGAGTTATTATAAACAAATATATTAGTTTTACATATCAAAGCAATATCTGATAAATTTGTACTTACGTATAAGCATGCTATTCGCCCTTTCAAGCCAAAATTCAGCTTTTCGCTTATTTCTTAATTCCATTTTAATAATTTTTGGGAGTTTAGGACATTGTACAAAATGCGATCCGTCAGCTTTAGAGATCAAACGTAATTAGCTTTAAAAGATTTTGTTTACCCCTAATTCATTTTTTTAAACAAAACAGATGCCTTGATTGCATGTTCGGTGTAATGTTGTTTAACGCGAACATGCGATCTCCAAAGGGCAGGTGCAACTTTCTTTTTAATGATAACCATCTGTTCACTGTTAAATAGAACTATGTTTATTCGAATAAAAAACACAAGACTTTAAAAGCAAACGATATTTTATAAAATGTTAAAACCTTTAGCTCCGATTGAATTTTAAAATAAAAGGCATTTTTCTACTATTTTCCTAAATGCATTCAAAGCCCGGTTATACGCTATATGAATTATAATTCATTGGTATATTAATAATTAAAGTTAATTTTTGACATTTTTTAATTCTTTTTGATTAAAACTACAAAAAAAAACAAGTGCTTTGCGATTAATGCGACATAAATAAGCCGAAAGTCTGACAATTTTCTTCAACTTGCGTGTCACTTAGCACGTTCTTCCACTGAACGACGTCCGATTCGGGACGATTTCGGAGGAAGAAAGTGCCAAGGGTCCTTAGCACGTTCTTCCATTGAAAAAGTGACGAAAAACGCGTGCACCTACCAACTTCGGCACGAAAAATTACGAAATCGAATGTTTTCTAAAAAAAATGAAAGCTGTTATATTTTAAAGGAGGTAATAAATAATCATTAACACAAAAATCTCATTTTTTTTCATAAAATGGTTACTTAGCACGTTCTTCCACTCAGCTCTCAATTATGTTTATTTTATAAAGAAATATGAAATTGATTATAAATAAAGAAATCTATATGATAAAAGGAAGACATCCTGACTGATTGATTCATTCACTCACGTATCAACGCCCAGCCAAAACTACTAGAAATACGGATTCCAAATTTTAGGAGCTAATTCTTTTTATATTGAAGGATTTTTATATTCATATATTATTGTTATCCATATATCCTTTTTCTATAATTTAAGAAGAGAATTTCAAAAATTCGAATCCAAATGGGTGTAAGAAGGGGAAATGTGAGCCGATTTTTTCCATAGCAATAGCATTGAGCATGTTATAAGATTCGAATTTATA
Source organism: Oedothorax gibbosus (assembly GCA_019343175.1). Lineage (NCBI taxonomy): Eukaryota > Metazoa > Arthropoda > Arachnida > Araneae > Linyphiidae > Oedothorax > Oedothorax gibbosus. The sequence goes on from JAFNEN010005559.1 coordinate 5,003, forward strand.
TTTTTCAATTTGAAATTTCAACAGTTTTAGCGTGAGCACAAAATGAGTGTAAATAGGTAAAAGCATATTTTAAGCTGTATGATTATTATTTGAATATCATTATTCTATTTATTTACAATTTTTTTTTTATGCTGGATCAGATTTTCTCAACTTGATTCTAATTAAGTTCCGAATTTTTATAAATTGAGGTTACAAATGGTAAGAAATGGAAGATATTGAGGAATGTTTTCAGCATAAATAAGGAATTTGTACTTTATAAAACTTTTCCAATCATAGAAGGTAATGCATGTTTGTTTCATTTTCTTTCTTTTGTCATACATTGTACAGACTTAATGTCTTGCGAAGTCCGAGAATTAATATTGAGACATTGTTGTAGAGAATAAGGGGATATTTGTTGCAATGTCTCACGACAGTAGAGATGGTCGTCTCAATAAAAAATAGGCGATAACTATTCAAAATCTGCTGAATACTTCTCGAAATGTCATTCTCTCTACATATGGCATGTTCGTGCGAATTTATAGTCAGGTCGCCAAACCCCGATTTTTGGCCGAACCCTGCACTGAGAGGTTTAAGTTTTTTTTTTTTTATTGATTTTGTTTATTTTTTTTCTTTTATAGATTCGAGGGTGTAGATTACGAATAGGAAGGTACTTTTTTTTGGTACCCTTGAGCATTTTTTAGTTATTCAAGATGGGCGTCTCCGCCCATCTTGAATTTTGTTTCTTTAATGATCCATAAACGTTCATAATTTCTGATCTAAACTTCCGAATTTCAAAATTCTTTTTCTGTTTGGAAGATAGGACTTCACAGATCTCTTTTATACTTATTAATCGTTTGCCTGTCCGTCCATCATTTTGTCCGTCCGTCCATATCCCTTTCAATTTCCGATCAAAAGTTCCTGATTTTAAAAATTCTTTTTTTTTTTTTTTGGTTCGAAAGTAAAAAATTAGATGACTACAATGTATAGTGTTTGGCCACATGCCTGTACGTCTGCTTTTTTGTTTCTTTCCGTACGACCTACTACCCCCCCTCCCCCCCCCCCAACTTCCTTGTACCCGTCCAATTTTAAGTTATTACTTTCAATTACCTAATATAAAATAAAGGTAATAAAGTTATTGCTATAGGGTCAATAATAAAAATGAAGATTTTGTGCTTTCTACACGTTTTGGAGGGTGCTCATTCTAAAAAATTGGATTTTTTTACATTGATCAGTCTGTCTGTCTGAAACTACTTTACAGTTTAAATAAAAGAGCTACGGATTTCAAATTTAGTACACGGGTTCTAGTTCCTGTTGACGTCATAATAAGGTTTTCGAGAAAAATCGCGTGTAAACTAAAATCTCAAAATAAAATAGGATTTGCGGAATCAAGTATCAACAGAACTTCCGCTCCTAAGAAAGAAAAAAACGGACGAAAGTCAAAAAACCGTTGCAAAACTACTAACTTTATTTTTTTAAACTGATTTTTACATTTCAAAGACAACGTTGCCAACAGACAAAAAAAAAAAAACCTTATATGAAATCAAACAAACAAAACTACAATTAACATCCTCCCACTTGAGGTTCTGTAGAATCTCAAATACGGGCATTACTACAATAATACAATAAAAGGAATGAAAATTTTGTCTGGGCAGAAAACAGCATTTAAAACTTCAAACGCATCAGGAATACCAACTACACGACCCGATCTGGTAACATATGATTTGGCTTGCTCAGTAGTATCAAATAGATACATCATTTTTGGCACTGTTCACAAGGTTCGATTTTGAGGAGACTTCCAAAGAATATATTCGCTGAACAGGACGGAGGAGTTCGAAAATGCAGTTTGAACTCTGACCAGCCTAACATTGCCATCCGACCCGGGTAATAACTCTACAATGCACCCCAAAGGCCAATCAATTCTTTTTGTGTTGTCAGCTCCAACTAATACGATGTCTCCCACTGATATGTTCGATGACTACCTTCTTATTCCTTTGCACAAGCAGACCCAAATATTCGGAACGAAATCTGTTGCGAAGATCTTTTTGTAGGGCTTGTCTGTATTTACTCTTCGATTCAACGCTCTTTTGGTCAACAGAATCCAAGTCGGGAGTTCTCCACTCTTGAATATCTTGTAGGAACATCGATGGGGAAAGAGGATACGGATCTTATATTCTCCGAAATGTAAGTTAGAGGACGCGAGTTTCATGAGTGATTCACAATCGCACAAAACTGTGAACATCTCCTCTTGGGACAATAGAGCACGGCCTAAAACTCTCTTCAAAAGATCCTTCATTACTCGTATGAGGCGCTCCCACCATCCACCCACCACGCAGCTGTCGGGGGGTTAAACTTCCAATGAATATTATTGATGGACCGTGCTTGATACCTTATTCAGTCGAGCAGACGCAGGACAGTTCGCGAGCACCAACGAAATTTGTGCCGTTATCACAATATATAGTAGTGCATCTACCCCTTCTAGCTACAAATCTTCTTAATGCCATCAGAAACATTTCCGTTGAAGCACTGCTGACAAGTTCAAAATGAACAGCTCTATAAATTGCACAGGTAAAGAGAGTACCCAAGCCTTCGAGTTATCTTTTAGGTGTAAGGGCCCGGCAGCATCTACTCCAGTAATCTGGAAGACTGCACGCATCTTTTACACGGTCTTCAGGGAGAGGAGACACAGTACTTTCCAGCTTCTGAGAAGAGAATCTTGCGCATATGGTACACTTTGCTACAATTTTCCTGATAGTTCTCTTGCCCATTCAAGATCCAGTATTTTTCTCTCAATATATTAAGGAGCATCTGAACTCCGCAATGAGAGTTTTTCTCATGATGAAATACGTATGAGCCTAAACACAACGTCATGGTTGGCAGGTAGAAGAACTGGTTTTCGAAAGTCTCTTTATCTTTCCTGTTGATAATTTGTGTCTTGACCCTCACAACAGCTTCATCATCGGTATAGATTGAGAGATTTTTAAGCTTCTTGTGACTTAGCATTTCTTTACATTCTTGCTGAACCATTCTCAGAACCATTAGCTCTGCCTTCTCATATTCTAATGCGGAGATTTCTCCAAAAGTTCGACTTTCTTGACAGAAGAGGAGTTTCCAATAAACCTGCGAATCCAACAGATCATTCGAACGATCTTTTCATAGCTAGAAAAGTACTGTAGTACCAGCCAGTTTCTCTATATCTCAACATTAGCAATGAAGGACAGATTTTATTTTTTCTACTGAAATTTCTTCCTCATTGAGTATTTCCATAGATTTTAGGTGACTCCAATTATCTTGAGTGAGATTCTTTTAGCCCAATTTGGTCCCTCCCACCATGCAAAGTCGAGGAGTTGCTTTGCATTACATCCTCTCGAGGGTAGATCTCCAGGATTTAAATGGCTCGGAACATGTTGCCATGACGAAGGATTACTCAATTTCCTTATTTCTTGCACTCTGTTTCTAACAAAAACAGACCAGTTTTCTTCTCGATATATCCATGCTAGTGCAGTTGTTGAGTTCGCTCAGTAGTAACATTTTACATTTTCCAACCTAGAGCATCTAAGACCGATTTCGTTAATCGAGTCCATTAAGGCAGCTAAGAGTTCTAACCGTGGGATTGTTCCTCCTTTTAGGGTGCTACTCGAGCTTTTGAAGCAAGAGACATAACTTTGCATTGTCTTCTTTTCGATTCTCAAGAAAAGACGCAGCAAACGCGTCTTACTTGCGTCACAAAAACAGTGTATTTCACACTTTCCAACCTCTTCGTGAGAAATCTGAATCCAACGAGGAATATGTATGTCTGCCAGAACTTCAATACATTAAAACCATGTAGAAATCTATCTTTTAAGTCGCCAGTTACTTCCTTCGTCCCAACCGATTCCTTTTCGCCAAGCTTCTTGCAGCAGTAGTTTTGGACAGAGCATCACTGGCGCCGTGTACCCAATGGGATCGTAGACTTTATGAGCAACTGATAAAATAATCTTTTTGTGAGACGTTGCAGATTAATTTCCGTTAGCCAATTCATGTTTAATCTTAAAAGTGTCTCTTGTACGATTCCAAACTAAGCCAAACTATGGGAGTTTCAAGGACTTCAGTTTTCTTGCAATTGGTTTCAGAATTTTCCCAACCTCTTAGATCAAATCCACCTTTAAGCATCACATCTTTTGATTTAGAACAAAAGATGCAATTCTCTTCATTATCAACACTTGTCACGACATTGTCGACGTAGAAACTTTTTATGAGTTTTTCTTTGAAGTAACATCTAAATCTTGTGAACCATTTATGTGATGTTCTATAACTGCACCAAGTAGGAATGGGCTGCACTTGACTCCAAAAAAAAAAACTCTTGCATGACGAAACACTTTGAGCTTTTTGTTTCTTCATTCTCCCACCATAAAAAATCGCAGAAAGTCTTATCTGCTTTGTGCACACTTTTTTGAAAGAAAGCTTTTTGATATCGGCCGTAACACCAAATTTTGGGCTCTCTAATCGCAGGAGAATATCGGGAATCAATTCAATAAATTTGGCCCAACATTCTAAACATGTTTTAACGAAAGATGATTAAGCCATTCTTGCTACGCATCGAAAAGGGGGAGGGAAATGGGAGTGGTACTGCTACTCTCTTTATCACTGGACGATGTGGCAGGAAAATTTCCTAAGAATCTACTTCATTTTCGGGAATTCTTCTATTATTCCTTCCTTTTGCCTTTTCCAGTAGAACACTTTCGTAAGCTTGTATAGTTTTGGAGTTAGTTTTGCGGGTTAGAACTTCTGGGCCTTTTCCGGCTAACTCAGATTACAGGTAATACAGGACAACCTTCGCTCCAAGGTAAATGTATTTCATATCGGGCCTTCTTCATTTAAGCGAAAGTTTCTTCGAATGCTTTTGTAAAAAAATTTCTTGTTCCAACTTGGATTTCCTTTCGATGGGTCCTTGTTTCCCCAATTGCATCTAGTTTCCATAAATCAGCAATATCTGCATCCCTACGAAAAGGTTAGTTACTGTCATTGCCAGGCTATCAGATCGCATGTCATTTTGCGGAACTTTTCCCATCAATGTCCATCCAGATGTGTTTCAATGGGATAGTCAGAAGCCCCAATTCTTTTTCGACCCGTTAGAAGTTTCCCATAAGTCTGCTCCAATGGGGAATTTAAATAGGTTCACTGGTGTTTCCAATATCATTTTAAAATGATATTTTTATCCTTTTAATTTCCCTTTAACCAGAACTTTACCAATAGGTTGTATATTTTCACAAATGACATCTTGATCTAAAACCCTTTAAAAATTTCATTTGTATTTACTGTTGGGGATTTTTTAAGCTTTTTGTGTAGCATTTTGTTTTACAATTCTCGGTTTTAAAACTCCACCAAACAATAAATGAGTAACATTTTCTTGTCGTGTTGGGGAATACATACATTTTGGGTACATCTTTTCAAAAAATAAGACTTTGGAACCACTATCTAAAAGCATCTAAACATCTTTTTTTTGCTACCCCGGGAATCAGTTGAGCTTTAAGTGTTTTGTAAAAATACTTTAGGATTCTGTTTTCCCGATTGGAAAGATTTACATCCTTTTTTACTTCGCATCCTCTTCCTTTGCAGGCAACTTATTAAGGGCTTCTAGTTTTCGCACAATTTAATGGAACAGCTTCTTGTCACAAATTAAACACTTCAAAAACGTTTTGCCCAAATTTTTTGAAGAATGACCAGTACCAAAGGGAAGCAAAACAGCAAGTTTTGGGTTTTAAAAAATTTGGGTTTTCAGAATGCCATTTTCCTAGCAGGAAAACATTCAGAGCTCTTATGTTTTCCCTCACAAAGATACATTTATTTTTACCTCTAAATTCAGTGACGATGAAAATAAACTAGCAGCTGTTGGGAGCTTTGGATTTAAAAATTTAGGTTTATATTTTTTCTTTTTGGTGTGAACGGAGTCTTTCGTTTTTAGGGGCAGTCCAAAAAACCCGGGCCCTAGCAAAACCTATTCTTTTTTCCCTTCAAATTCTGATTTTAGAAAAAGACATCAGATAAAAAAGGGGTTTCCTTGGTTCTTTTCCCGCCCAAATAGTGCTTCTGTTCCACGCTTTAAGAAAAACTTCAGGAAAACATGAGGGCCCTAGGATACAAAATAGAAGCGCATTTTTCTTTTGTTACTCCCAAAAACTCAAACGCCCGCAGATAGATTTGAGCTTTTCGTACAAGGAAGTTGGAGAGAATTTGTGTTTACTCTGAACAGAAATGATTAATTTCAAAAGTCCCGGACGTACACTTCCACAAGAAGATCTTCTCGGCCGAACCGGGCTTTAGACTTTCGATTGCTTTAGAGTAGTTGGCGCTAGTTGGCGGGAAACTCTCTACACTCTCTAGCTCTTGAACCAGGAATCGTAGCTTGTATAAGGTATTGAAACTTGTCTTCATTTGCTATATCTTCGTCTTTAATCGATGCGTTCAAACTGACTCCAAAAAAGGGAGCCATTCTTTAATGGTCGTCGCCAAATCGACGAAATTCCAGCTTGGGCAAGGTAAATTTTCTTTTCGAATTGCCATTTTCAACAGTCGAAGGCTGATTTTCTAAAATGGCCTTGCTCTTGAATGCGAATTCTTGATAATCTAGTTCATGTTCCATCTTCGCTTTCTCAAGTTCATTTAGATTCAGCTTCAAGTTTGCTGCTTCAAGTCTTGCTTTATCAGCATCAATTTCAGCTTCTCTAAGTTAAGCGTAGCTTCTTTTTCAAGCTTCAATCTTTCTTTTCTGCTCTTCTTGATTTTTTCTCTCGTAAAAACATTTTCCAACATGTCTTAACAAAATCTGGATCATTTTTGTACTCATCACTATTCAAAATTATATTCTTTAACTCAGCTATCTTGCATTTGGCGGAAACGTCTCGCCGATTTCCAAAAGCAAACGGCTTTCGATCTTCCTTTTTAAAGTTTTTAACTTCTTTAAACATCTTGAAAATTAACTTCCGTCCTGTCGCGGACGCCACAAATGTAAACTAAAATCTCAAAATAAAATAGGATTTGCGGAATCAAGTATCAACAGAACTTTCCGCTCCTAAGAAAGAAAAAACGGACGAAAGTCAAAAACCGTTGCAAACTACTAACTTATTTTTTAAACTGAATTTTTACATTTCAAGACAACGTTGCCACAGACAAAACCATACTTGAAATCAAACAAACAAACTACAATTAACAATGCGCATGCGCAAGTAGAGGCTGCTATAAATTTTTTTTGGTTTTAAAGGTATTGCTGAAACAACGAAAGTAGATAGAATTTGATACACGTGTTCCCTGTACTAGTCGGACGTCAAAATTAAAGTTTTCTACAATATTGTGCGATGTGCAAGGAGTAGCTGCCATAGAACTTTTTAGGTTTGAAATTATTGAAAATACTTTATAAGATATATATAAACTTTTTAAATGAGCGTATTGATATATATTGTTACACATCCCTAGTTTTTTTTTAAGATAACAGTCACCTATCTTATACTTTTTGTTCGTCCGTCTGTCCCTACTATAAGGATTTCTTTGAGTATTTAAGTTAAAAGAAAGTAGGTTTATAAAGTTATTTTAGAACTTCTTGCTTAATGTTAGATAAGTTTTTAATTGAAAATATTTTTAAAAAATACCATTATCACTGAAATTATAAACCTAAATACTTTGAAGAATAATAAGACAAATCACACTTAATAAAAAGTAAACAAAAAGATAGTAAAAGATACACAAATGCATTTGAATTTAATAAATATTAAATTAAAAGACTTATAAAAATAAATATAATGCAAGATGTAAGTTTCGCAAAATATTTTTTAAAATAGTTTTTTAGATAAGAATAATCGAATTTAAAAACAAACTTTGATATTAAAAAAAAAAGTAAAAAATAAGTTGTATGGCAAGGTTAGATCCTAAGTTTTATTACGTTCTCCTTTTCAATTAAGAGGGACTGTCAGTCCCATAGAGCTAATGCATTAGTTTTTAAATCATAATTTTTGCAAAAGAATTGCTTTGCCATGTTATACCATTTTCACCAGGTATGGGGATCATCATAACATCAATTTAAAACAAAATTGAAAAGAAAATAACATCCGGTTATTTAATTATTAATTGATAAAGTTTTAAAATAGTGTCCGCCATCTGCTGTAATTTGTGGCATTTTAAAACTAAAAAAATATAATTTAATAACTAGATAACAGTTTCGTTTCAAAATTTATTTCATTTCGATGTTATGTTCATTCTCAAACCTGGGACAAAGGGCTAACATGGCAAAGCCATACTTGTGAGGAAGTTATGATTAGAAAACTAATGCATCAGCTCTATGGGACTGACAATCCCTCTTAAGGGTTTAATCAATTTAAGAAAGCTACTTTAATTTACAGCATTTCTACAACGGTCGAACATGATCGTTAAACAATTTATTTTTACAATCGTGATGCATAGTAATTTTTTTAAAGTCATCGAATTTTAATAAATATTAAGAACTTATAACGTTTTTATACTTTGTCACTTTATTTTTACATCAATTATTATAAAAATATTTTTTAGTTTTACTAACAAAGCAATATCTTGATTAAATTGTACTTACCGTATAAGCTTTTATTCACACTTTCAAGCAAAAATTCAGCTTTCCGCTTGCTTCTTAATTCAATTTTAATAATTTTAGGAGTTTAGGACATTGCACAAAATGCGTTCGATAGCTTTAGAGATCAAACGTAAAATGGCTTTAAAAGATTTTTTTACCCATAATTAATTTTTTTAAACAAACCAGATGCTTTGAATGTTCGGTGCAATGTTGTTTTAACGCGAATACGAACTGTCATCTCCATAGAGCAGGTGCAACTTTGTTTTACTTATACCATCTGTTCGCTGCTAAATTATCTATGTTTATTACAATAAAAATCAGACGACATTTTAAACAAGAAGTTCTGTAAGAACTAAAATAGCCTACTTTCCTATTGCTATAATAATCAAATAAATTGTTATAGTTCTTAATGATTTCCTTTCACTGTGTTAGAAGAATTATATGTAATCACTGAATTATATGTCAGCAATCAAAGAAACCAAGTTATATTATAATCATAAGGTATTTATAGAGTTTTTTAAATTTATATTGTAGTTATAAAATATTAATATGGCGGACAGGCGGACAGACAGACGACGGACAGACAGACAGACGGACAGACAGACGGACAGACGGACAGACGGAAAGACAGACCGACATACGAACAGACATACAGTTGGACATCAACCGCATTTAATACCTACAGTGATTTAAATGACTCAAAATTGAATATCAATGCTAATTCAATGGGAAATTCGCCGACAGATAGTAGATTTATGTCCGTCCGGACGTACAGACAGACGGACAAAAAGTATGAAAGTTGGGTATCTGAGGTCATAGCTTTCTAACAAAAAAAGAATTTTTAAGATCCGATGATTAGAACCCATTTTGGAAGGGGGGTGACATCAGACAGACAAACGGACAGACAGGCGGACAGACAGACATACGAACAGACAGACAGATGGACATCAACCGCATTTCAATACCTACAGTGATTTAAATGACTCAAAATTGAATATCAATGCTAATTCAATGGGAAATTCGCCGACAGATAGTAGATTTATGTCCGTCCGGACGTACAGACAGACGGACAAAAGTATGAAGTTGGGTATCTGAGGTCATAGCTTTCTAACAAAAAAAGAATTTTAAGATCCGATGATTAGAACCGATTTTGGAAGGGGGGTGACATCAGACAGACAAACGGACAGACAGGCGACAGACAGACGGACAGACAGACGGACAGACAGACGGACAGACGGAAAGACAGACCGACATACGAACAGACATACAGTTGGACATCAACCGCATTTCAATACCTACAGTGATTTAAATGACTCAAAATTGAATATCAATGCTAATTCAATGGGAAATTCGCCGACAGATAGTAGATTTATGTCCGTCCGGACGTACAGACAGACGGACAAAAAGTATGAAGTTGGGTATCTGAGGTTATAGTTTCTAACAAAAAAAGAATTTTAAGATCCGATGATTAGAACCGATTTTGGAAGGGGGGTACGACGGACAGACAGACAGACAGACAGACGGACAGGACGGACAGACGACAGACGGACATCGACCGCATGTCAATACTACTTTTTTCTTTTTTTAATTCTTTCGAATTAAAAAAGAAAAGTAGGCTAAAATGTTAAAACCTTTAACTCCGTTTTAAATTTAAAATCAAAATGCATTTTTTTTCCTATTTTGCTAAATGTACTCAAAACCCAGTTTTACGCAAAATTAATTTAAATTTTTTTCATTGATTATATTTAATAATTAAAGTTAATTAGGAAATATTAATTACATTTTGTTGAATTCTTTTTGATTAAAACTACAAAAAAACCATTTGTTTTGCTATAATGCAAGCGAACGTCTGAAATTTTCGCAAACGTGTCACTTAGCACGTTTCTCCACTAACGATCGTTTCCGGAATCGGTCGATTTCGTGTTGAAAGAACATCCAAGGGTCCTTAGCACGTCTTCCATTGAAAAAGTGACGAAAACGCGTGCACCTACCAAACTTCGTATGCGAAAAATATACGAAATCGAATGTTTTCTAAAAAATTGAAAGCTGTTTGTTTAAAGCAGGTAATTACATGATAATTGACACAAAAATCTCAATTTTTTCAAAAATGTCACTTAGCACGTTCTTCCACTCAGCTCTTCAATTGTCTACCTTCGACATTGATGCATTTTTGCAACCTAACCTCGACACTCTCACACACAGTACGACACAAATTCAAGTTGTCACGAATGTCCTTAAAAGCATCATCGATGAATTTCTTCAACTGGCGTACTGTGGGGGTTTTCTGGAATAAACATTATCCTTATACTACTCCCCAGAAAAAGAAATCCATGGGGTTAAGTCAGGGGAACGTAGTGGAACTCAATGCTACCCGTCTCCCTATCCAATGATTCGGGAAGATCAGATCCGGTATCGTCGGACAGGGCAATTTTAAGGATATTTGACTGTGTGAGCAACTCTAACTTTCTCGGAGGGGGGGGGGGGGGGATTGTAAATGTGAAGTTTATGTTAGTTGAATAATCGTCAAAAAGGAGTTTGGGGTGTGAAAAATTTGATTTACGGAAATTATTGCTACTGGTCGTTTTTATTCGATAGGAAAAGAGTGTAAGGAACGTAACCTCTGTACTTTTTGAACTATTTTAATTTCATTCATTATAATACAACCATTCATTTTCATTTTAATACAAACTAAATTCAAATAACTTGTCTTTTTCAAAAAGAGATTTCATAAAAACCTCACTTTGTAGAGTTCAGCTTCTGGTTTTCTTTCTCTTCGGTTTTTTTAATTGGTAAAATTTTTTATGACGAATGGCCGTGGTGAGTTGTTGTTCAATTGTATGTTGAAGTCAATTCTATGTTTGTGACATTAGAATTGACTTTCTCCCTACGTTGCTATAAGTATCTTCTTTTATGGTCGTCTTCCTTTTTCTTCGAAACCACCTGGATAAGACACATTTATCATTAACTCCAGTTTATGTTATTATGACAATATATATTCAAAACTGTGATGTCTATAGCATCGCCCATAATTAAAGTCAGTTGAAATTGTTAAAGAACTCTCCTCCCACATGTTTAAACATCCAATTTGCAATATTCTTGTCTTTCTTGTTTTTCTTCCGAAATCAGACATGATATTCTGCCACTGTTTCCAACAGTATGACAAGTTCTTGATGACTGCTTTGAATTTCATTTCTGATATGTTCAGCCAAAACGGACTTCAAAGTGCTAGGTAAAGCTCTATACTCTGGAAAAAATAATCGCAAGCGATTTTGTGTGTCCTTGCCGATCTTCGGTAATATGTCAAAATACTGCTGAGATTTGCTCTCTAGAGTGTGAGTTCAAGGGACTGACGACACTACACTTTCTAATGCTAAATCGTTTCTGTGTGGCAACGCACCCATTATTATTAATTTCTTATCTAGTTCAGCTGCCCCATCCCATAGTAGGAAAGAAAGAGAAACCCGTGGTTGTTTCACTCTTTTGGGGAAGGGTTAGGGGTCACGCTTCCGTGTGCATTTTTTTGCAGAAAAAAAAAAAATATATATAGAAACACATAACCGTTGGTGGGCAATTTTATTTG
>JAFNEN010005560.1:0-10868 GCA_019343175.1 Oedothorax gibbosus
TTTGTTTTGGCTTTTAGAAGTTTAAATTATAGCTGGGTGCTGTGTTTCGATTTTTTTCTAATGTGTATAAATCTAGTGTAGAAACGGCTGTTGATGATATTTACTTTTGGAACACAGTTTTTTTTTCCCGATTAGAAATTCAGTAAGTATTTAAGTAACAGGAAAGTAGGCTATTTTAGTTCTTTATGAACTTCTTGTTTTTTATAAAACAATACAGGGTAGATATGACAATGAAATTTGGCAAAGTCGTCGGTGCTATTTAAAAATAAGCAATAGATAACCCAAAATTGAATTAAATTGAATCAAATTAAATTATCAACTGAAAAAGATAATTTTTTAGCTTTTTTTTTTAAAACGATGACATTTGGTATAATTTGCAGATCAACAGGGAGATTATTGTATTGTTTAGGAGCTAAATAAAAAAAACTTTTGTGAAAAATCTCCTGTTGGCTCTGGGTATATTGAAAATAACGTTGGTCGTCTAGGATTGACTATTTCTCTTTTATCACATAAATTGGGATTTAAGAAGAGATTGTAGCTATTTTTATAAAAGTGTAGATGATGAACTGGAAATATGTCTAGTAATTTGTAACCTTGTAATGTAATACTGCGATTATTATAATTAAAAATTAATTTAATAAATTTATTTTGGAGATTTTTAGCCTACTTTTCTTTTTTTAATTCGAAAGAATTAAAAAAATGAAAAAGTAGGTATTGACATGCGGTCGATGTCCGTCTGTCCGTCCGTACCCCCCTTCCAAAATCGGTTCTAATCATCGGATCTTAAAAATTCTTTTTTGTTAGAAAGCTATAACCTCAGATACCCAACTTTCATACTTTTTGTCCGTCTGTCTGTACGTCCGGACGGACCATAAATCTACTATCTGTCGGCGAATTTCCCATTGAATTAGCATTGAAATTCAATTTTGAGTCATTTAAATCACTGTAGGTATTGAAATGCGGTTGATGTCCAACTGTCTGTCTGTTCGTAGTGTCTGTCTGTTCGTATGTCTGTCCGTCTGTCTGTCCGCCTGTCCTGTCCGTTTGTCTGTCTGTCTGTACCCCCCTTCCAAAATCGGTTCTAATCATCGGATCTTAAAAATTTCTTTTTTGTTGAGAAAGCTATGACCTCAGATACCCAACTTTCATACTTTTGTCCGTCTGCTCTGTACGTCCGGACGGACATAAATCTATCTATCCCTGTCGGCGTAATTTCCCATTGAATTAGCATTGAAATTCATTTTTAGTCATTTTAAATCACTTGTTGCCAAATCACATGGCGATTGAGAAACTTTATTTAAACATATTTTGAAGCAACAATAATATTTTCATGAATCAGTTTGGAATGACGTCATAAATGTTAAGAACAATTTGATTTCTTTGATTATTCATTAATTATCTACCAAGAAAGCGGCAAGGACATACTTTTGCATGCAATTATGCTTAGTTTTTAATTTACATTTGTTTTTTAATGCAGTTCGGAGTAGGTTTCATTACTTTTTGTTATTAATAATATTTATTCTTCGAACTTAACAAATAAATCACGAGCATTGATGATAAATATATTTAATTAATTTGCGGAACGAATATTAAGGAAAATAGTTGATTTTGGCTGTTAGAAGTTTAAATTATAGCTGGGTGCTGTGTTTCGATTTTTTTTTCTAATGTGTATAAATCTAGTGTAGAAACGGCTTGTTGATGATATTTACTTTAGGGAACCTAGTTTTTTTCCCGATTAGAAACTTCAGTAAGTATTTAAGTAACAGGAAAGTAGGCTATTTTAGTTCTTTATGAACTTCTTGTTGACTATGGATATATTTGATTCGTAGTCCCCACCCCAAATAGACAATCCGTAGTAGATTCTGGGATGAACCCATGCATAGTAGAGCTGCTTAAGAAATTTTTGATTAACTAGATCTTTAAATGATAAAATTTATAAAGAAAAAACCGCATACTGTTAGAGATAGAATTGATATGAGATTTCAATTTAGATTTGAAATCTATGTGAAGTCCAGGTACTTAATTGTGTCTACACATTCCAATTCTTGACAAACACAGGAGAGGTTATCGTTGCAGTTATCTTATGATAAATTAGTCGAAACTTGGTTTTCTTGTTTTAATTAGGTTTAAATTTATGTATTTAGTTTTGTTCGCATTAATATTTAAGTCATTAGAATCAAACCAGAGATTAAGTTTGATAAGGTCTTCTTGGATTAAACTATTAAGATCATCTTGATTATTACCGGAGTATAGAAGAGTGGTATCGTCTGCAAAACAATAATCTCACCAGATAGATCTAAAGCTAATAAATCGTTTAACATAAACTAGAAATAAAAGTGGACCTAGACTAGTGGACCTAGACTAGAGGACTAGACTTAATAGGACCTAACTAGAAATAAAAGTAAACTAGAAAAATAAAAGTATGCTAGAAATGAAGACCATTGCCCTGGAATAACTTTTATAGGACTAATTAAGTTCAACTAAGAACCCACTACTACTAACTAAGAAAGAATTCAAAAACTTGAAGCTAACTTTTAAACGGGAAATGAAGGGTTTAATGGTGTTTACAAAGTCGCCGTTAAAGGGTTAGTACTCACAGAAATGGTTTTGAAAAATATATAAATTATATAAATATATAATATTAAAATTATAAATTTAATTTATTATTTTTATTAAATATTAAATTATATATAAATATATTAATTATTTCTTATATATGGGGGCAATTTTATTGAGGCTCCAAAATTAAACGGATTGGGTACTAGCTCTTTATATCTGCTCTTTAACAATGTCCACTTTTAGTTGGATAGACATATGGATGGACAAAACATAAAGATGTCTCTGGTGCCATACCTTTTCAAACAAAAACAAAGAAATTTGAAAATGATTCTGGTGAAATTGGTAAAAGAGGTACGGAAAATGACAAAATTATAAAGATTTTGTTTTTCTGATATCCCACCTTTAAATGGTCATTCAATATTTTATAAGCTAAATATTTTACTATTTTTCAAAAATGATGTTTCTGATTCAGATTTAGATGACACCTGTATAGGATATGATAAGTATGAATCGTGCTATTTTTTTGGCCTTTGAAATTTTAAAAAAAAAAACTATTAAAAACAATCTTGAAACTTTTAATTTTACAAATTCATTTCCTAAGTACATTTTTTTTCTATGGGGAAATATAATAAATTCACCCAATGAGATAAAAATTTTAAAATTTTTTGGGCCACAGGAACAAGTTTAAGACCCACTTCAATTTATCTAGTTTTATAATTTCCTATTATCATACTTTGTTCAAAAAAAATTTTGCCATCAGATTTTTCTAACAGAATTTTAATATACTATCTATTTTTAGAAAATTGATTACAATAACCCAGAATTTTTTATACAAATTTTTTCCCCTTTAAATCCCTTTTAAAGTGAAGGGGCGAAAAAAATAAAAGTTTTTAATTTTTTTAATGATGCAGTTAGATTATAAGTTTTACGTTGAACAAATTATTCGCCCTTTATTGCCCATAGATTAAGTTATACACTTTCTTATAAGTAATTTTAAAATAACCCCTTTTGTTATAATGTTGGAAAATTTCTACGTTTATGTGACAACCAAATGCCTTTTAAATGGAAAAAAAACTTTTCATTTTTAACTTTTATTTTATTCGCCAAATGATCCCTAAAAGCCGAATTTATTGAAATTTATTTCCCACCTAAAAAATTAATTACCAGGAAGGGAAATTAAAACTATTTTAATTGCAATTGGTTAAAATTTTTAAATGGTTTTCATTTTATAACTTTGATTAATAATATGGTACATAATAAGTTTTTTAAACATAATTTACTGCAATTTATTTCAACTCTTTTAAACGTTTTCAATTGCGACGGGGTCAAAAAGCCGAAATGGAGATTTTGTGTTTTTCTAAAACTTTTTGGAGAGTGCCGGTTTTCTAAAAAGAGGGGGTTTTTGAACATTGTTTTTGTCTTTTCGGGCTGAAACCACTCTACAGCTCGAACAAAAGAGCTTCGACTTTAACTTTTCACTCGAGTTCCTATAGTTAAACTCATAGTTCCTTTGGGCACAGAAGCCACGACCATGGGCGGGCTAAACGCGCGGAGCAATCAGATGAAGAGAAAATTTCATGGGTTTTTTTTTTTGTCTTTATGATTGTTTCCGCGCGTTTTATGCCGCCATGGTCGTGGCTTCTGTGCAAGGAAAAAATTTGATTTTAACTATGTACCTATGTACTCATAACTTTCTTTTCAATAAAATCCCCGCATGCGCAAAGGAGTTGCATAAAGCAATTTAATTTTAAGGTTTTTCCCCTTTGAAAAACGAAAGAACTGCAATTTTCGAACTTAGAACACGAGTAAATATTGCAGTAGAAGGAACAAAAAGGGTTTCGTTTTAAAAAAAATGCACGGTGCAGAAGGACAGCCAAAAGTAACGTATAAAATATCATTATTAAAGGCGTAATGGAAGTCATGTGGTATTTCACATTCCTAGTTCCTTTACTAGAACACCCATATTACGGTGTTAGAATAAAAAAACTGGTTTCCAAAAAACCCGCTAAAAAAATGGATCAATTTTCCCCAATCGAAAGTAAACCCCAACAGGAATCCCTCTTAAACGTCTATAGAAATAAAAAAAAATTTTAGCTTAATTTTTTCTTCACAAAAAATATTATTTAATTTAAAAATTACTTTTAAAAATACAATTTAAAAAGCACAGGGGGAAAACCGCTTACTTCGTAGAAAACTTTCCTCTCAGGCATCTTTGGCGATGATAGCGAGTAAAACCCCCTAAACTGGGGTAAGAAACCATTTTCACTTTTTTTTTGCATCTTCTTCACTGGGAAACCCCCAATTCAGTTCCGCGTTTTTTTTCAAAAGACGTGTTTTTCATCATGTTAGCTTTAAAATAAGTACGATTCATTAAAATCCCAATTTTTCTAAAACATTAAGAGAAATTTTTTAAAATTCGCAAATTATTTTTTAAAAATCCTTTAAAAAAACCCCGACTTTTCTACCCTTAAACCCAGATCACGCATGGGCCCCATTCCCCACGCTTGGACCAAGCGAAGAAAGAAGAAACCGATTTTCCCGCCGCAAAAAAAAAAAAAAATCCGCCAAAGGGGGAAAAAAAAAAAAACAAAAAATTTTAAAAAGGCACTCCTTCTAATAATCAAGCGGTTCTTCCTCTGTACTTTCAATTTAAACTATTACGTTCACAAAAGATTACACTCCAATTTTAATACTATTATAGGTAAAACCAGACATTTTACTGATTACTTACAGATCAATGTACAATTTGTTTAGGTCACTCTCTATTCCTCTCAAACAACAATCTATCCTTTATCTTTCCAAGAAGTTCTACTTAAAAACAAGAGAAAAAAATCACCATACCTTTGTAAAAAGAAGCCCATACATAATGCAAAGCCGATTTAAATTATAAAAAAAAAAAAACTTTTAACATGTGCTCCGTATCGCACGTTTACTAATTTCCTGATAACACATCAAAGTCTTAAATTCAAATTATCTATGCTGACGGAATATGGAGTCCCTTTTTTTTGTATATTAGAAAGACATTGACTCTTCGGGTTAAAATTCCTTTTATGTATTTAGTTTTTTTAAATTTGAGCATTTTTTTTGGGGGTTGGCTAGTTTAATTTTATGAGTTCTGTGTTTTATTTTATATTCTTTAGCCTTGTTGGACCCCTTATACAATAAGACAGTTTTTTATTTATTTTTTTCATTCATATACAATTGACCTTTTTCAAATTCGCAATTTTTGAAAATAACAAAATTTTTTATTTACTTTTTTTCAAAAATTTTGTTTTCAAAATATCATCTTTGAGAGGGGACCCAGGGCTCCAAACCAAGTGCCCATATGTGTTAAGCCAATGGGGAAAAAAATCTAACCCCCCAATTTTTCCGGCTGACTAAATATTTTTACAAAAAATTAGCTGACCGGGGGTATTGAATTTTTTTATTAAAATGTGCTTTTCAAGTCTGTATACCACTTTTAAATTTTGGTTAATTTTTTTTTTTAAAATTTTTAAAAAAAATTTTACAACAAAAATTAAACCAATTTTAAAAAAGGGATTATAGGGCCCCGTAAGTCAGAATTTTTTCATATAAAAAAACCGTTTATACAAATTTTCAATATACCGGGAAAAATGGGCCCCTTAAAAAAATTTTTAAATTTTTCCCATTGGTTAACACAGGGCGTTTTGGTTTGGAGACCCTGGTCACCCCTTTTAAAAATTTTATAATTGTCAAAAACAAAAAACATCAATTTTCCTCTAGAGCCCCCCAAAAGCATTTTTTACAGCATACAAATACAAAAAAATAAATATTCTCTATTAAAAAATGGGGGTATCTTTTTAAAAAAATGGGGCCGAACGCCGTAGGGGGTTTTAAAAAAAAAATTTGGCTCATGATTTTTTCTCATAAGAGTCTTTTTTATTTTTTTGTACAAAAGAGGCCAACTTAATAAAAAGCCAAAAAAAGTTTCCCAAACATGACGTAAGGGAAAATTTTTGAGCATGAAACCATCCGAAGAGGAAAAAAAAATAGTTTACGTTTTCGGCCCTAAAAATTTTGGTCCCCCGTAAAACGAGGGTTCCCAACGGTTTGAGACGGGTTGTTTCATCTTCGGAACAAACATCGGAATAGGACGTCAAAATTTCCGCCCGGGTGTTTGGGAACTATTTTTGGCCTTAGTATTGACTAAAGTCGTTTTTTTATATTTAACCTTTCAAAAATCTTGAAATTTGGAAAGAATATTTTATTTAAATTATTTAAAAAAAAAATAAAATAATATGTAATAGAATTTAGATTTTGATGTTTTATGATTTTATTTTGATTTGAGAACGTTGGTAGAAAAAAGTCTTTCTAAAAAACCCGTCCCATAAATTTTAAAACGTGGCAAAATTTTCAATATTTGCCATTGTTTAAAGCCCAAAAACCCGAGTTAATTTTATTTGCATTTTCTTGAAGATATTTTAATAATAACAATGATAACAGATATTTAAGTGATTTTAATACTTAATATAAGTCAAGAGATAAGATATCTACATAAAAAAAATTTCACTATCTTTTAAATTTGGAAAAAAACCAGTTTATTTTAAAAAATTTGGTATAATTCGAAATTTTTATTTCCAAAAAATATCTTAATTTTTAAATGAAAAAATTTTTAATTTTTTTAAGGCATTTTTTTTTAAAACAATAAAATTTAAATAATAAACCTTTTAATATTGAAGCAATTTTATCGTTTTTCTTTTTCATTTACGGAAATAAGTTGCCCAAAAAAATGGGAAAAAGCATATTTTTCCCATGCAATATGAAAAATAAAAAATATTACAAAAACAAAAATTAGGCATTTTGTTTTTAAAAAAATTTATTCGAAGTTGTTTCGCAGGACGTATTTTTTTCTGTAGAAGGAAAAATAAAGGGGTTTGAACGAAATTTTACAAAGGGAGCGGACCCGGGCCCACAGACAAAATTTTTAAAAAAAATCTACGGTTAGAACGGAATTTAAAGGGGGTACGGCGGGGAGAAAAGGTAAATCCGGATGTAATACAATACTTTCTATTTTTTAAAATTTTTTCAAAAAAAAAAATGGGGGGAGGTTCCAGACACGTTTAAACCCACTCAAAAATCAATACTTTGTTTTATTATATACTTATAAAGGTAATTTCAAAAACTATAAAAAAAATAACTATTCTATGGCAGCTATCATTTTAGATCAAAATTTTCTCAAAACCTTTTTTTACGTCTGAAAAAAACGGAAACTTTGTACCTTTTTAAATCTGCATCTTTTTCGTTTTTCACAACCTTTAAAACCAAAAAAAGTTATAACGGTTACGTTTTGCGCATTGTGATTATTTAAAACCTTATTAATACGTCCCAGGTCTAAAAAATCATGTGAAATTTGTCCATAACCCTTTTTTTCAATTTTTAGAAGGTTTCAGACAGACGACTTCTGACAGATTTTCCCAAAGTTTAAAAACTCTTTTTAAAAACCAGCACCTTTCAAAGTGTAGAAACCAAAATTTTTCCCTTTTTGGGTTTAAAAACCCTAGCAAAAAAAATTTATTTCCCCTTTATTTTTTGAAAATCTAATTTAGATTTTTTGTTTTCTAATGTTTGGAGGCTGCTGAATCTAAAAAAAAAAGAAAAGCGGAAAAAAGAACTATACCCAAGTAGGATCGCAGGGATCCAAAACTGACCCGTCAAACCGTACCGTCTCCGGTGCTCCAATATAGATCGTTTCTGGACACCCAGGGCCCCTTCAGGGGGTGGCGAATCTTGGGGTCCTGTGAACGTCGGTTGGTTTGGGCCATGTTTCCACAAAAAAAGTGTTTCATTTTTTGGTTGGTTTTGTTTGCTTAATTTCGGCATAGCCCAAAAGGGGGTTTTGGGCGACTCGAATTTAGAAACCCCAGTAAATACGAGCTGGCCCTTCAGTAGGCACTCAAGCAACCGCTAGGGCGACATCACACGCAGCGATGGGACTTTGAAGCATATTTAAATTGCATTCCCATACGGGTATAGTGTCGGACTTTTTTTGGCCTCAGGGCCCGTTTATAGGTCGGGGTTTTTGGGGATCCCCCACCCAAAAAGTGGGCCTTCCGCTGCGGGGAAACCTTAACCGCGGGGTTCCCAGCCCCTTTTAAACTTTTTAAAGGGGGAAGGGCGCGCTGGCGGGGGTCCCAAACTCAAGTCCTCATGTTAATCCAAGGGAAAAAAAAATATTTTTCGCCCATTTCTCGGCTGTATTAAATATTTTTAAAAAAAGGTTTTTAAAAAATGTAGAAAAATTACATTTTCTTCTTTCCCCTTTTTTTAAATTGCTTCAAAAATTTTTTTGGAAAATTTTTTATTAAAATTTAAAAAAAAAAAAATTGAACAAAATTTAAAAAGCGGGAAATCGGCCCCGAAAGTCGCTACATTTATCACAAAAAAAAACCCCTTTTTTTAAAAAATTCAATACAGCCGGAGAAATGGGCCCAGGAAAAATTTTTTTCTCCTTTGGAAAATGATGCCTTTCTTTGGGACCGGGGGCCAGCGCGCCCATTCCCCTTTAAAGGGGGGAAACCCCAAAACCCCGATTCTACCCAAACCAAATTATCAAAAAAATTTTGCTTTAAATTTACCCAAATTTTTCGCCAGTAGAATGTTAGGGAAAAACATAAAGGGGGAAAGGACGTATGGATTTTTTAAAAGAAAATGATTTTTCCACCAAAAAGGAAACTTTTAAGGGGGGTGCACATAAAGTAAACATTTTTCTAAAGCCATAATATCTGTAAAAACTTAATTTTAATTTTCCTTGTTTTATGTGTTGAAAAAAATAATTAACAACAACGATGAAAATTTTAAAGGGAAAGGAAAAAGACAATTGTTTTTAGTTGCCAATTTTTTTTAACTCAGATGTCTCACTACTTTTTTTTTTAGTCTGAAATCATTTTTCCCAAAAAACAAGCCTTTTTTGTTATAATCGAAAAATTTTTTAACTAACTATGATTTAAAATTTGATTTAAAAAACCTGTTTAAACGATACAAGAAAAAAGCCTTGACAAAAGGTAAAAAATCTATTTTGATCTTTTTTTTTTTTTTTGAAAAATTTTTTCCTAATCAATTTTGATTAAAAAATTCCCCTTTGTTATACGCATTGAAACCCACCTTAAAAAATTTCCAAATCTTGAATGGGGCCGAATTTTCCAGGGGGCCCCAGAAAAAAAACGCTTCTTTTCAGGAGGCCCCATTATCGCCCCTTCATTTCGGATAGGTACCTTTGAAAAAACCCAACTGTTTTTTATGTGCCGAAAAAAATCTTCGATTTTTTTATTTTTTCTGTTCATGCATTTCCCTTTTGGTTCTAAATTTTAATTCCCCGAGCGCGAATAAGTAAACGTTGGTGGGGCCCTCATCGTCAGTGCATAGTTGTCGTTTTTTTGGGTTTGCTTTTTTTCCTTTTAAGGGGAATTCGAACGCTGGAATTTTTTTTTAGGTTAAACATAAAACCACGGAAAAATCCTAATTGAATTTGCGTAAACAAAAAAAAAAAAGATCTACGAAATACCCTTTGAAATGGTTTGAAAAAGAGTATCAATGCCCCCTTGCATAAAAGGCCCTATTTTTTTTAATTCATTTTGGGTTTTTAGTATGCCCCCTTTCCCTTTTTAAAATTTAGACACCCCCAATTTAATACGTCCTATTTTAAAGATTTGCTCAGTTTGTTTCTAAAAATAAAAATTCCAAAACATTCAAAATCTTTCCAGAAGAGTGGAAGCACGATTTGGAAAAAAAACCACCCTCCACTTCTAACCACAAAGAATTTTTTGTAAAAAGGTTACACATCCGGTCCGTTAAAACATCAGCAACCAGTTTTTAAAATGGGTCCAAACTAAAGTTGGAAAAATTTAACAAATTTTTCTTTTAAAAGTGCCTTAATCAACAGTACCCCTATAAAAAAAAAATTTAATTTTTGGACATTTTTTTATTTAATTTTTTGGCATTTGCCATCTTAAAAAAGTTCCAAAATTTTAAGATTCAGGGAAAGAAAACCCCGATTGCACAGGAACTTCCCCTAATAAATCTGTTTAGTAAATTTTTTTTTAGGTGTCGTCCAAACCCGGCTTTCTTTGGTTGTTGATTTTTTGGTACGAAAAGAATATTTATTTCCTACCCCCCGAAGAGTGTAAAGAAATAAGTTTTTGCAAAAAAAAAAAAATGTAAGTTTTTAAAAATCTGTGTATTTGTGAAAAATGTTCCGGGGAAATTCCACTGTTACCTTTTTAAAAAAATCATTTTTTTCCCCTTAGATTTTTACTTATTGCTTCCACTGAAAGTTTTTTCTAATTTAAATC
>JAFNEN010005574.1:0-2500 GCA_019343175.1 Oedothorax gibbosus
AAAATGATTTTTTTTTTGAAAATAATTCCAATTTTTTTTGGGAATTTTTTTTTTTTGGGATTTTTTTTTATTTATGCTTTTTTGCTATTTTTAAAAAGAAAACAAAAAAAATTTTTCGGAGCTTTCATTAAGCCGTTTTTAAACCCGGGGCTGTATTTACAAATCCCCCCCATATTTTTTTTCTTCCAAAAACCCTACAAATACATTCTTTATTTTAAACTAATTTTTTTTTAATAAATTAATTTTTTTTCGAATATGTTTAAATATATAAAATATGTTATAAAAAAGATGTTTAGTTTTAAAAAATAAATTTCAAAATAAAATTTGTGATAAATTCTAAAAAAGTCCACGAATAGGATAACCACCAAAAACTTAAAAGAGTGGGGGGAAAGCGGGGTTTTGGTTTTGTACCGAGATAACTAGTTTTTACCAAGCAGGGTTTTAAAAAACTAGGTTTTTAAAACCGGTTAAAACCCATTTTTTTTTTATATGCTTAAAAAAAAAACAAATATATAATTTTTTATAATCGTATATAATTTCCCCTTTTACAACATGTTACCAGAGGGGTGTGTTTAAAATTTTTTAAAAAACCCTTTTGCATTAAGGGAAAAAGGGGAAATAAGGTATATTTGCATAAGGTAAGGCCCCTTTTTGCATAAGGTAAATTTTTTTCAAATATTTTTTCTTTTCCTACCTGTTTTTTTTTTTAGGTAAATCCCCTTTTTGACCGGGGGTAAAAAAAAACAAACTCCTTCACCCCGGTGAAAATTTTAATGTTTTTTTTAAAAAATGATTATTAGTAACAAATACTTTTTTTTCATTGACTAGCAGTGTTTTACTTAGAAAAAAAGTAATTTTCCCAAAAAAAAAAAAGAGACCCCCCTGAACTATAAAAAAAAAAAAGAATGAAGAAATAGCATCATAATTTCCCAAATTTTAAAAGTCGAGGGGTTATAGTTCAAAATTTTTTTTTTTTTTTTAAGTGACAAAAAAATCCCAACTGCAAAATTTAAAATACCCACTTTTTGATTAACAGGGTTTTTTTTCCCCACCTTATTTCAAAATAAAAATAAAAGGGAGTTTTTAAGGACTTTCTTTTAATTCAATGTTATTTTTTCATTTTTCAAAAGCATTTTTCATTATTTTTTAAAAATTTTGAGGGCTTGTTAGGGCTTAAATTTAAATCACAGTTTAAAGCGATACAAATTGATGATAATTAAAAAAAGCATTTTATTTTACGCCCCAAGTTTTAGGAAAGATTTTTCAAAAAATTTAATGGCCCCGGCGAACAAAAAACAGGACTTTTTTTACGAAAAACAAAATCAAAGGAGTTTTAAAAAAGGGCTTTCAAAGGGCCCCTGGAAACCCTATTAAAATTGAAAAAATGAAAAAAATAAGGAAAATAATTTTTTTTTTAAAAAATTTTTTTTTTTAAAATACATGACACTTTTTTTTTTACACTCCCAAATGCACCCTGTTGCCCCCTTTTTTGGGGCATCCCCCGCAAAAAGAAAAGGGGGGGAAATTTTTTAACAGGTTTCCATTCGTTTTTACTTTTTTCAAGATGATGTATTTACCTGAAGGTATAAGGGTTTGGAAATGGCCCCCCCCACTATAAAAAGCAATATATTGTGGGGAATTCCATAAATTATCCTTTCTGTAAACTCCCGGTTTTTTTTTTTCTCTATCTATGATAGTGAAATTTTAGGGGTTTTTTTTAAGGAGGTTTTTTTTAAAGGAGCGATGTAAACAGGGGTATAGCAAAAAAAATTTGAAAATGTGTTTTTATTTTTATTGGTTCCATGAAATTAGACCAGAATGAAGGAAACAAGGGGGTAATTTTTTTGTGGAAAAATTTTTAGGGTTCGGTGTAAAAAACCCCAACCCCCCCCCGGGGGAAAAAAAACCCTTTTTTTTTGGGAATTTTTTTTTAAAAATTTTCGTAACCCCTTTTTTTTTTTAATTTCAAGACTTTTTTTCCCCCCGGTAGACATCCTGAAAAGTACCCGGAGAAACCCACGAGAAAGGAAAAAGATTCAGTCGTCAAATTTTTTTTAGGAGAGGGGGGAAAATACAAAAAGGATTACAACAAATTTCAGTTGGGAAAAAGGGCCCTTAAAAAAAAAAATTTAAAATTCAGGAGTTTTTTTTGGGGAAATTTCAAGGGGGGTACAACCCTGGGGGGTAGGTAAGTCCCTGTGTAAAAAGTGATTATCACTACAACTTTTTTTTTAATGAAAAAAAAATTTTTGGAACAGTGATCTACCTTCTTAGTGTCCCCGATCTACACTTCTTTAAAAATAAATAATGAACATGCTTTTTTTTATTTTTTATTTTTTTTTTTAAATTTTTAAAAAGCTTTTATTCTCCTCTTAATTGTTGACTTACACTACAGTTTTTTTTTTTAAAGGAAAATTCCCAGTAAAAGATTTTTAAAGATTTTTAGGGAAAATTTTTTTTTTATAAAGAGTATATGAATGGTTTTTTTTTTATGCAACTA
>JAFNEN010005574.1:7500-21334 GCA_019343175.1 Oedothorax gibbosus
GTAATTTTAGAATTAAATGGTATTTTTTCGTAGTGATTTTCTCTTTAAAGTGGCAGCAACACTGGCCATTTTGCCCTCTTATTTGGCCTCCACGCGAGTCCCGTCGTTAGCATTGGGGTCACGTGATCTGCCAATCTAATACTTTAACTATGATATCTATGAGTGTGACTCAGTATTCAGCATATAGTTCTGCAGTACATGGTGATATTGGTGGTCAGATGACGATTGGGAATATATACTGCTCAAAACAATTAGGGGAGCACTTTGCGTACTTTTGTTAACTTTTTCAGTTACAACTTTTTATTTTTTATTCTAAAATCAATTTTTTTTATAAATTTATTATGCATTCAGAATGAAATGGTAAAAAACGGGGGAAAAAATCTTAATTTTTCAACTAAAAATTAAAAGGGGAAAAAAATTGGAGTTATAACTTTTGAATAAATTATAACAATAATTTTTTCAAAACTTGATTTGCTAAAAAAAGTTAAAATCAATTTTGAAACATCTAAGAATGCAAGCGTGAAGAATTTAGGGTCAATTTATTTCAAAAAAAAATTTGAGTGGTTTTTATTTTACCTTATTTTTTATATTTTCATTTAATTAAAACAAACATTATTTAATTCTTCAAAAGACATGATTCTTCCATCTAACGATAAATAAGTTCGAGCTCACTTAGTGAGAAAAAAAATAAATCGCAAGCCGAGGACTCCAAATGGAATCATTGGGGTGAAAGGGTTTAAGCCATGCGTTTTCCCCTAATTGTTTTGAGCAGTGTAGATAGAGAATTCATATAGAAAATCCGCAAACATGGCTTCAGGATTTTCAGAAGAAATTTCCAAAAAATAGCTAAGTTGAAGCTCAAAATAGCCAAATGTTACTTTTATTACGTCACTTCCGGCATAATTGGACTAAATATGCGGGGAATTTTGAATTTCAGAACAAATAAACACACATTCAAACACAAAAACGAACAATGCAAAAGTACTAGCCAAATTTTTTTTGGCTAATGATTATCATTTTAGTAGTCAAGCCGCCCCAAAATTTGCCAAACTGGCTAATCTTAGCCAAGTTTGTCAACCTTGCACGGCTTCGTAATTTGGAATGACGATCAGATGACGAGGAAAAACACTTGATCTAGAACTTATTGCGCAAATTTTAACTAAAAGCGAAAATAATTGATGAGCGGATGCAACGTACACCAGCTCCTAAACAAATTATTTTGATGAATGTGCCGCCACAAAATATTTCGAAGAAAAGAAGGAGGAAAAGAAAGAAATGAAAATGTTGAGTTTTACAATAAATATTCAAAATGCAACCTTGTTTCACTTTGACTCTAAAAAACACGTTTTTGTAAATGAGGAAGAATAGAGTAATATTTATATGCTTTTCCAATTCATTGCTTATTCATTTTCCACGAATCAAAGATATATGATTTTGAGAGATTTTGACACCACTGGCAGTTATGAGTGACAGTTTCTGTTACAAACCTACTTGTTTAATATTCTTACATGGTTTTATGCGCAAATTCCATACAAGATCTATTGAAAAGCAGATACTTTATTTTTTAAGGGCGCCCTAAAGTCACGGGGACAAATTATTAGACGCACTGCAAGATTTCATGTAAAATACTAATGACCGGGTGATATTTTACCACTTTATTATTTTAAATTGATTTGTTTTTTTATTTTTATATTATCCAATCCATTACCGATTTATTTGACATAAATAAAACAGCATTCATTTAGAAAAGCATAAGTTTATTAAGTTTGAAAGAAAAGTGAAATGAATGTTAGTCAAAGTCAATATTTAGTTAAGCCACCTTTAGCCGCTATCAAGCTTAAATTCTGCGCGGCATGCTATCAATGCAAGACTGTACTGTCTCCTGCATTTGAGGATGATTCCACACATAAATAATCTTATAATAAACAATTAATATAAATTAATCTTAATCATAATTATCTTAAAATAAATACAAAATTTGTAGTCTACAACAATTCTTTTAAATAAAAATCAATAATATTGTAGTTTAAATATACCATGATTGCATAAAAACTCTTAAGAAACATAAAATTACTAAAAAAATACAGTGCGTCTAATAATTTGTCCAGGGACTGTATGTCACACTTTGTTTGATAGTGTTGCTGCAAACACAAAAAAGCAATTTTCACATAAATGCAGGATACAACTTTATCATGCCGAGGATACGAGTTAATAACATCTTATCGAACGAGTAATTCGTATAATTAGATTACCCAATATTAATCTTTTTAATTATGCTAACTCAACTCATTTATTGATGCATTTTATAATTACTAAAGGAGAAAAAACATGGCATAATATTATTTTTAAGGTTTAAAAAAAGTAGGGGTTTTTTTTTCGGAAGAAGGTTCGTTTATTCATGTAGCTTTTATTAGCTTATTCGATTTTTGTTCGTTTTTGAACAGTTTAAGAGAGCGATTCTAATGTAATGATAGTGGATATCGACGATCGTTACCAGATGGCGTATTGGCGTGATGTAAAAAATCGACCATTTCCATTATATAAATCAAGTGCAATTATGCTATACTTAATTTTCGTTTTTTTCCCCCTTCCAAAGTTAGTTCTTCAATAACAAGGGAAAATATCGAATATAAAAACAGGTTTTATGTTAAAAAAAATATTGATTTAATTTTATTACTAACTTGTTTAATTTTATAAAAAACTAACCATAAAGATGGAGGGGGGGGGGGGGGATGAAATTTATTGTCGATTCTCAAGAGGCCTAGACTGTCATTGTACATTGAATTTAATATATTTTCTACTTATTATTTATTTTCCAAATGAAAATCTTTTATAAAATCGAAAATACAAATAGCCCTTTAACTCGCGGTTTAAAATCGCCAGTTGCCAAGAGTATCTAGTGCAACGTTACTATGATATAATGTTATGTCAGTTGAAGTAGCGAATTCAGAAGTAATTCATTTTCTTATGTCGTGCTTGAAAGGGTGTCTTATTTTTATAATTATGTTCTCCAAAAAGTCGTTATTGGGACATCTTCGTTGCTATTGAAGTTTCTCTTTATATTGCTCAAAACTATATATTGGTGTAACTCTGGTTCTCCCGTTTTCTCCGTTTAAGCTTCCACACTACGTTTATAACGTAAAACGTGGAAGGTATTATAATCGTTCAGTCCGTCCTTCCGTCTGTCACCCACTTTCACTGAACGAACCGCAAGTCTCACAAACAAGTGGGATACGTCATTTTGAAGCAAAAAATCAGAATAGGCTTCATCCCGAATTTCATTAAAAAAATTTAATTAGAAGTTTATTTAAAATTTAAATTGCTAAACATTTAATCTCCATTGAAATAACATGCAAATTCCATTTTTATTCAATATTTTCGCTGTTGCCATTTCGTCAAACGTACGAGAAATTTTATTTAAAATAAAAATAAAATAGAGTTATTTTGATGGTTCATTATATATGTATGAAGAAGAGGATGCATACACAAAATTCTAACTTTGCATAAAAATATGCAAAGTTTCGCTTTTATTTTTAAAGCATCCATTTTACTAATTTATTTTTCGAAATGTAAACTTGTGGCTACAAAAAGATATTTATTAAAAAAAATACATCATTATTCTTCGAACTTCATCGAATCTGCAAAAGAAGGTTTAAGAAAATTATTAATTTTGGCGTTTAAAAATTTGAATTAGAACTAGCTAAAGCCCCTGTTTGGCGAATTTCTTTCTGAGGTATTGTTAGTGTGTTTCCTGTTGAGCATAAATGTTGTGTGGAAGCGTTGTAAGTGACAGATTCTGTAACAGTCCAACTGGTTTGATACAGTAAGCATTGTCCCGTCTTTGAGTCCCGTTGTCCGTCCACTGGTTTAATTTTGTCCCCTTTTTACACGAGGTGAAAACGGAGTTTCCGCTTCTACTCTTATCTCAGTTCTAGGTTCCGTTCCACATTAAGTTCACATTAGGGCCTGTTTAACGCGCACTTCCTCTACACGGGGTATTATTCGTCGTACTTTTGGGCTACACCATAGATATAAGAAGAGGAGCAGATATGCCCATCGATTGCGCATAATAACTGTACAACGTAATACAAATCCCGCGATTGTGTCCTGAAGCCGCATTTCGCCGTTTTCGCAAAGCATCGTGGGATACTGGCTGGCAAAAAACTGTTGTTGCCGAAGAGTTGCATGCAATAAAAATTGCATTTTTAAAATGCTTCTTTTATGAATAAATACCTCATATCTACCAGAAATTATCACAACATATCCAGTGATAAACTTATGCTAGCAAAACTGGCAAAAAGTTTTAACTAGTTAATATAAAAAATATATATTTTTAATCAGTCGAATTTTCCTATGGGCGAACTGCCTTATGGGATACTGGTGGACAAGAGGCTTCACCTTTTCCGCTGGGGGCATATCTGCTCCTCTTCCTATATTTATGGGCTACATGAAGTTTATAGGTCGGCAGTTAATTTAAAAAATGCCCGTGCCCGAACATAGGACCTATGGCATACAAGGCAAACACCTTGCCGTCTGGGCTCCCCATCACCATCTTTGATAGAATTCAAGAGGCGCAAACAGGATTCAATCCCCAGGACCTACTAGTCGCAAGGCCAATGTAGTGAAGTGACTTTCTCATAAAAGAAACAATATTTTTCGTAATGACTGACTTTCATAATTGAACTGTAGTGAATTGAAGAATGTATAAAATTCGTGGTTGCCTTGGCGACAGATTGGTGAGAACTGACGTTTAACATCGTTTGTGCTGGATCTGACAGAATTCTACCGTTTTGACTTGTACGTTTGTGTTTGTCCTAAATAAAAAAAAAATTCTCTCGTCTTAAGAGCAGTTCTTCCAACAAAAATAGTACACCAACATCTTACCAACCTGACACAGTCCACATTAGGGTGTCATGTCGCATTCATTCGGCGAGAAATGGGAATCTGCAAATTAAGCGCCCCCTTCTCTGATTGGATCGATTGGGCAGTGTAGCAGTGGGTCAGAGTGATAATTGCATTTGCTGAGACAATACCGAAAAGACTGATAAGACTGTTTGTGTAATGCGCCGCACACGTAGGCAAGTCGCCGGGGAAGTTTAAGAGGGACTGTCAGTCCCATAGAGATAATGCATTAGTTTTGAAATCACAAATTTTTGAAAAAGAATTGCTTTGCCATGTTTTCCATTTTGACCAGGTATGGGAATCATCATAACATCGATTTAAAACAAAATTGAATAGAAAATAACATCCGGTTATTCAATTTTTAATTGATAAAGTTTAAAATAATGTCGCCATCTGCTGTAATTTTTGGCATTTTAAAACTTCAAAAACATATAATTAAATAACTAGATAACATTTCGTTTCAAAATTTGTTTCATTTCGATGTTATGTTGATTCTCATACCTGGGAAAAAAAGCGCTTACATGGCAACGCAATACTTCTGCGGAAGTTATGATTAGAAAACTAATGCATTAGCTCTATGGGACTGACAATCCCTCTTAATTCATCCGAAAGACAAATAACCGGATATACAGTCCCTGGACATTTATTAGACGCACTGTATTTTTTTTAGTAATGATGAAAACATACCAAAGAATGGCCATATCATTCAAAAAGATGTCGATATATGTATTAGTATAGCATATAGTATTTTCTATTCAATAGCTTAAGTTTAGGAACACAAATGTCCTTCTAAAGGTATTTTGTTCATCATTGATTGATACATGAAATCTTGCAAGTGCGTTTACTAATTTGTCCAGGAACTGTCTTCCATTCATAACCCTTTTGCGGTTTGCCTGAACTTTCTTACCCTCCGTATACAAACGTTTCTTGTAAAAAAGAAAGAAAATACTGATAAAAGAACAAATCATTTCTTAGATCATGAGTTTGATGTTGGTTTATTGAAAGAAAATCTCAAGCAGACATAAGTTATGTCCTAATGAATAAGAGAATACACAAACACACAAAAATAAGAACATTTTTTTAAACCGAGCTTTTTTGACGACATGGGAGGCAATACAACAAAAAGTAGTTTTAAAAAAAATTCGTTAAGAAATTTGGCACCCCCACAGTGTTTCCAAGCTTAAAACGTCATGAAATTAAATTATATATATATTTTTTTTTTCGTAACACATGAAAGAATAAACAAAAGTGGATGGTGAACTCTGAACGATTACAAGGTCGTTAAAAGATGATCAGGATAAAACCGGTTTTTTTTTCAAAATTAGAAAAAAAAAAAGAACAAGCTTAAAATTATAGTATCAAAAATTTTAAAGTTTTTAGATTGGGCTGTTCAACGTGATCCCCAAATCCCAACGAGGGGAAAAGGGCCTTTGGGGGCTTTTTTGGGGGGCATAATGGCCAGTGTTTTTCCCACTTTAAAAAAAAAATACTACAAAATAATACCATTTATTTCAAAAATTAAAAAAAAAAAAATACTAAAAGGGATTTAAAGTAACTAAAAATATTCCAAAATGCAGCTGTTTTTTTACGAAAATTTTTTTTGTAATTTTAGAATTATTCAAAAATTCAAATAACTCATTAAACCTTAAAAACTAAATTTTTAACTTAATTTTAAATTTTTTCTAAAATTAAAAAAAATATCGAAAAAATACTACCCTGCTTTTTGGGAAAATTTTTTATAAATTTTAAAAACCCTTTTTCTAGTATTTTTTTTTGAAATTTTTTAGAAATAAAGGGTTTTATTTCGTAGAAATTTTTCCCTCCTTAAAGTGGCAGCAACATTTCCCCATTACCCCCAAAAAACCCTCCAGGGCGCTCCGTCTTTTAGAAATTGGGGGAAACGTGTCACCCCAAATCTAAACTTTAATTATGATTTTTATGTTTATCCCTACTTTTTAAAAACAAACAAAAATATTATGTTTTAAAGGGAATAACTTTTAACTAATCGTTTAGATTCGTTTTAGCGCCAAAACTTGGGAGGACCACGCCCGGACTTAAAACGGACACCCCCTAAATCAAATTTAGCCAAAAAAGGGATCCACGGACTCCCCGATCCTAACTCAAAAATTTCCCCAAAAAACCAGTAAAACCCCCTGGCAAGAAACTTTTCCTCTTACCGGCCAGTTGATCGAATTACGCCACGGGGGAAGTCACGCCCACGGGGCCCCAACTACGCCCGGGGGTTTCCCTCCCCCCAACTCTTTTACCGCCATAAAGACGGGTTTTGAAAAGGGGACAATGGGTTTTTTCGGGGGGGGCCCAATAGAAATTTTTTAAGAGGGTCATGGATCAAAACCCTTTTGATAGAAAGTACTTTTTTTTGGGGGGAAATTTTTTTTGTTAAATATTGGGGCAAAATTTACTTATTTTAAAAATGAGTTGAAAAATTTTTGTTGATAAGTTGGGGTTAACGTCCCACTAGGCTAAAACGGGGGCTTTTGGGCGACGACCCCTCATAGTTTAGAACCTGTGGATGATGAAACATTTTATATTTTATAAAAATTATCAAGGACACAAAAATGTCATTTTAGATGGGTTGATTACATTACTCAGGGGCTCAAAAATAAATAAAAATTAAAATTTAAACATAATTTAAAAAAGATTACTTGCGCGACTCGTTGAAGCTGAAATTTTTTTCCCCTTTATCACTCCCCAATAATTTATTTTAATCATCAGCTTGCTTTTCCGCGTTTTGGGCTTTTGAAAAAAAATTTGGGGGGGGGAAAAAAATGTTTGTTTTAGTTAAAGGGAAAAAATGAAACTAGGGAAAAATTTGAAATTTTTCATGCTTGCATTTTTAAAAATTTTAATTTTAATTATTTTAACAACAAAAAAAAAATTTTTTTTTTTTTTTTCCGAAAAAAATTATAGATATAATTTTTTTAAAAAAATTATGACCCCCCCCCCCCCCCTGTTTTTTCCCTTTTCCCTTTTTGGATGCTTTTTAACCCCAAATTTTTTAGTTTTTCAGAATAAAAAAAAAAAAGTTGGGACTAAAAGGGTTTAAAAAAACAAAAAAATTTTAAAAAAATTTCAGCATTTTGGGACACATTTTTAAAGGTGTAAAAAAAAATGTATCTTTATAGCCCCGGGATTTCGTTTTCACAAATAGCAACTTAAGGGGAGAAAAACCAAAAGAAACAAAAACTCCCATAAAACAAAAATTTTTATTCCCCAAATGTATAAAGCATACTTTTAAATTTTCAAACCCCCCTCAACAAAACCGCCCCTCAAAAAAGCACCTTTTCCCTTTCCCCAAGCAGGGCTTTTTTTGCCTGTTTTAAACCCCCTCGTCCACCCCCAGGTCCCTTCCCTTCCTGTTTGGGGGTGTTCTTTTTGGGTGGAAAAGGCATTTTTTTATGGTCCCCCCTTATTCTTGGGGAAAAGGGGGGGGGGTGCTATTAATGGACTTTTTAAACTGCTCCCCTTGCTTATATTTTTTTTCTTTTTGACTGGGAGGGATTTAAAATGCAGGGAAATTTTTTTTTTTGCTGCCAAATGATCGTATTTATTTTCAGTAAGGATTTGGTTTGGGGTTGGTAGAAAAATATTTCAGGTTTGTGGTTTTGGGCCCGGAAAACCCGCTTATAAACCTTCGTCAATTAAAACAGAAAACACACAACACACATAAGTGACAAATGCTGGCCCATCTATTGGGCCCCCTTTCCCCAAATTAAAACATGTCCCGAAGGGGGGGGAAAATAGTCTCCAGGGGGCCCGTACCCGTGGGAAAATGCGGGGATGACCGCCCACAAAAGACCCAAATTTTCCGGGGGCACGACTCCGCATATACTCGGGGGGTCTTTTTTGGTATCGGGACTCGATCGCGGGGCCTTTTGATTTTCCCCAGAACGGAGGGGGGCCCTTACCCAAAAAGGCTATCCCGGCCCCAAGGACCCTTTTTGGGATCCCGTTTTTTTAAATTTTCAAAAGGGCTAAGGGCACGGGGGAAAGATACCCACCCGCCCCCCAAACATACGAGGTTTAGTTTAAAAATCGTCGCTCCGAGGGTACACGAAGGGTTTTTGGACGGGGCCAAAAAAATTTTAACCCAGAAAAGTGACGAGGGCCCACACCTGAGTAGGCAACCACTCCACTTTTTTGGGGTGACATCGTACGGAAAAGTCGGGACTTCTATTTAAAAGTGCAAATTTTCCAGACGGGATTTTGGGTAAAAACCAACCGGGGTTTTTTTTCCTTTTGGGTGTCAGTTATTTGGGAAATGCACGGCCCCGGAACCTTTCGGGATGTAAAGGCCAAAACCTTATTGATTTAACTTTCCAGGCCCTTTTCCTCCTTTTTTTTTTAAATTTTAAGTGTAAAAAAATTTAACATTTTGGAAGAATTTTGAAATTTCCTTTTTAAAAAAATTTTAAAATTTTAAATTGTTTTTTTTATGGTCCAAAAAAAAGGGAAAAAAGGGGGGGGGGGGGGGGGGGGGGGGTCTTAATTTTTTTTCCCAAAATTTTTGGGGGGAAAGGTCAAAATTTTTTAAAAAACCCCAATTTTAAAAACGCCAAGGAAAAACCCTTTAAGGGGGAATTTAGGGGCAACTTTATAAAATTTTTGGGGGGGTTTTTTTTTAAGGTTTCACATTTTTCCCCCCTTTTTTAAAAAAAATTATTTGGGGCTTGACATTTTTCCTCAACGGCGAGGTTTATAGGTCGGGCTATATTATTATTGGGGAAAGGGGACGGCGCCAAAACCTGGGGGTTCCGAAAGGCCCAAGGCGAAGCCGTAAGCAGTGGGTTTCCCCCTCCGCAATTTTCATTTGAAAAAATTTCTTTTAAAATTCTTTTCGTCTATTTCCCCATTTTTAAAAGCTAGCTTAAAAATTTAAAAACCAAGAACCATTTTTCAAACCCTAAAATGTGGGAAATTATTAAATTTTGGCTCTCCCTTTTGACAACACCGGCCCCACTTCCCTCGCTTTCCCCCCCTTTTGAGCCCTTCTTTGGACCCGGAAAACCCGTACAAAAAAACCCCCCCCAAAAAAGGGCAAAAATCTTTGCCGCACCCTTCATCAAAACCCCTTTTTTCCAAAAATTTTAACCCTTTTTAGGCGATTTGGGGAATCGTCGATTTTTTACATGTCTTTTGAGAGGGGCTTTTTTGGGTCCGGGGTTATAAGGGGAATCTGGCCCAAAGTAAAAAGGGGGGAAAATTTCCCCGTTTAGGGGGGGGGTTCCTTCTTTAAAATTTTTATACTTTCTAGTTTTCAGTCTTTTTAAAAAATCCCAAGTTTTAAAATTTTTTTTTTGCAAAAGTGTCTAAAAATTTTCAATTTTTTAAAAATTTATCGAAACGGAGAGAAAATTTTATAGTTATTCTTTTTTTGAAAGTCCTTTCCTACAGTTTTTTAACGAAATTAAAAATATTATAATTTTCCATTCCTCATTGACCGCAACAATTTATTCTTCGTATTTTTTTAAAAATTTTTCATAAGTTAAATAATATGCATGGTTTGAAAATAAAGTTTAAATAATTTATCATACCGTAAAAAAAAAATTAAAAAAAAAACCCAAAACCCCCATAATTAAAAAAATACACATAACTTTAAAAACCTGTTTTTCCCATTTTTTTAAAGTTGTAAAAATTTATAATTTAAAAAATAATTTCTAAAAAAAGTCGGAGAAAATTTCCCCCCAAAGGGGGCGACACATTTTTTTTTTTTTTTAAAATGGGGTCATAATTTAAAAAGAACCAAAAAGGAAAAAAAAAATTTACACAAAAAAATAAATTTAAAAGGAAATCTTAGTTTTTCTCAAAAATATCAATTGTTTTGGGAAATTTTGGCAAGGGGGGAGGGGTTTGGGTTTTCCCGTCCAAACTAATATTTCCCTTCCCAAACGGGAAAAAATGGTAAATACGGGGAAAACCCGGGAAATACATTTTTTTTTGGGGAATTTTACCTTATCTGGGGAAATTCTTTTTTAAATTTAATTAAAAATTTTTTATTGTAAAAATCAGGGTTTTGGGTTTTCATCCTAATTTTTTGTATTCCCGGCTGTCATTGGGAAGGGGTGTGTGTGATCCTATGTTTTAAGGTCAAACCCTTTTTTAAATTTTCTTTACACAACCATAGCTGTTATATTTGGGTAAACCCCGTAAAATTGTTTTATTTTTTTTTATAGATTTTGTAACATAACTCAATAATTATTTATGTTTTGGGGAAATAGGAACACTTAAATTTAAACAAAGTACATTAATTATTAATATTTCTATATTTGTAAAAAAAATTTAGGAAGATATGTCAAATTTTTAAAAATCTTAGGATGATTAAAAATTTTTGTTATTAAATTTTTTCAATTTTTAGGTTTTTAAAAAAAAAGGGGGGAAAAACAAATTTTTCCCAAAGGGCCGGGAAAATACCGGATTTTAGTTTAGTTTTGTTTTGAATTATCGTCGCCTAAGCGCCCAACCCAGGGGCTTTTGGCGAGGGGGTCGTATTTTCGGGAAACCCCAGTCCAAATGACGAGCCGACACCTGAGTAGGCACCCCAAAGCAAAGTTAAGGGCGAAAAAAAGAACGGCAGCGTTTTGTTCTTTTTAAGGATATTTAAAAGTGCACTCCCCTTTTTTAAAGGGTATTATTTCGTCGGGAAATTTTTTCTGCACCCGGGGCCGTTTATAGGTCGGCAGTTTTTTTGGGGGGATGCCCCGGACCCGAACCCCCGGGGCCTTCCGGGGATGCTTTGGGGAATGCCCAAACCCAAATGGGGGTCCCCAGCCCCGAAAAACCGGTTTTTTCCGGGGATTTTCCGGGGGTTGGGAAAAGGCATGGGGCCAACCCCGGGTTTTTATGGTAAGTCCCCCCCAAACCCCCCTACTTTTGGGCTGACAAAGTTTAAAGACAATTTTTCCTTTTTGGGTTTTTTTGGGGGCCAAAATAAAAAGGCCCAAAATGTATGGGTTGATAGATACATCAGTTAATCTTGCTAAGTACCCCAAGAGGGAGAGATGGGGAACGGGAAAATCCCCCCCTTTCTTTTTCTTTTCCCGGGAAAATTATGGACGTTTTCCTTTTTTTTACCATTCTTTTACAAAATTTCCAGAAGGTATTGGGGGATTTTGAGAGATTTCCCAAACTTTTAAAAAAAAAGGGTGAAAAAAGGCAAACAAATCCTTATTTTTTTTTTTCTCTTTTTTTCCGCTTAGGTTTTTTAGTTGATTACGAAAGATGCTACAGTGGCCTTTTTTCAAACAAAAATAGGTTTGTAACAGAATCTGTCACCTTTAACCCGCTTTTCCATATTTCAACAGGGGGTTTTAAAAAGGGAAAAAGGCGACAAAAAACAGCAAATTTGGGGGTTTTATATTAAACATTTACATGCTTTAAAATTTTGGGGTAGTTTCCCTTTATTTTATTTTGAAAATTCAAAAATTATTCCTTAAACGTTTTTCAAAATTAATTTTTTATTTCAAGAATAAATATGTAATATTCCTCGCTTTTAAAATAGAATGAAAACATTTCAACGTACAAAAAAACCAAAACATCAACGTACAAAGAACCCGTAGTGAAATATATTTGAGTCTTTTCAACGGATGATGTGCAAAAATAAATTTATTTTATTTTTTGTCTAAAAGAATTAATTTTTTCCGAGCGAGTTGCAAAGGGGCAATGGTGTTAAATTCTAAAAAAAATGGTTTCCTATGTTTTTTAAATGAGCATTAAATTTTTGCAGTTTTTTTAAAAAAATTGAAGTACTTCAAAATTCTTTTCTGAATTTTAAATGTCTTCAAATTTTCGATGCGCGAATTTTTTGATGAAAATTTCACATTGCTTAGCTTTTGAGTTTGGGGCTATAAAAAGTGGGAAACAGACGGACAGATGAACGTTATTTACCCCTTTTTCGTTATAAAGTAGTGGAAGCTACAAGGCCAATTAAAGACGGAACTTAAATAACTACGGTTACAAATAAATGACTTAAACCTTTTAGAACCAGAAAAAATTAGGAATATGAACGCTACGAGACTTTCAATCCTAAACAAACCATACACTTACAGCACAAGAAGATTTAGGGAAGAACGTTAAGTACAAAAAGGTGAACACGAAAAATAAGCTAAATTTTTTTCGTTTGCATTTAATACTTTTAAAAAGGGTCTTACAAAAGGTACTTGCAAAAATGTCACTTAGCACTTTTTTCCCACTAAGCTTTTTAGTTTAAATAACTCCCCCCAGGGTTTTGTAATAGTGCTTAGCTTTGGGCCAGCCACAGGTCCTGGGGCGAACCCCG
The DNA here is from genome assembly GCA_019343175.1 of Oedothorax gibbosus. NCBI lineage: Eukaryota > Metazoa > Arthropoda > Arachnida > Araneae > Linyphiidae > Oedothorax > Oedothorax gibbosus. The sequence continues at coordinate 20,699 of JAFNEN010005574.1, forward strand.
AATTGGGCGAGGTGACTCGCCTTTATCCCTTAATGGGTCGATAAAAGGAGACCGGGGATGCTTTGGGAACTAAAAAACTGGGGGTCCCCGTGAGGGTGACCACCTTTTCGGGACATATGGCCTGCAACCCCAGCCCTTGGGCCCCGAAAAACTGGATGGGCACGGCGGCCTTGGGCCCCTAATGGGTTTGCGCCGAGGGGTTTTTTTACTGGAAAAAAAATAATCTAAAATTTTAAAAAGTGAAAGTAAAATTTCAACGTGACTATCTCCATACCGACACATGGGGCTAACTACGGATTTAACGTGCGCAAATCCCTTTCGACACATTTGCTTATTAACGGAAACCCCAGGAAAAGAAGGTCAACGTCTTACCAACCCGTGTGTTTTTCCTGCGTTTAAAACGCCCTTTTTATCTTCGCAAAAGAGTAATTTTTCTAAAAATTTCTCGAGTCAAACTTTAAAAACAGCAAGATAATTTAAAGGGTTTTTTCTATCCTTTCGTAATTCTTTAGAGTTGTTTTTTGTTCCCCTAAATATTGGGGGGGGACAAAAAAAACCCCAGAAAAAATTATTTAATTTTTCCCCATAGCTTTTTAGGTTTTTTTTATATTCCATTTTACCCCCCGGAGTTTTATT
>JAFNEN010005590.1:0-12500 GCA_019343175.1 Oedothorax gibbosus
TTGGGCGATGTTGTGCCAAATGAAGAGCTGAGTGGAAGAACGTGCTAAGTGACATTTTTGAAAAAATTGAGATTTTTGTGTCAATGATCATGTTATTACCTGCTTTAAACATAACAGCTTTCAATTTTTTAGAAAACATTCGATTTCGTATATTTTTCGCATACGAAGTTGGTAGGTGCACGCGTTTTCGTCACTTTTTCAATGGAAGAACGTGCTAAGGAGCCTTGGCATGTTCTTCCACCGAAATCGCCCAATTCCTGAACGATCGTTTAGTGGAAGAACGTGCTAAGTGACACGTTTGCGGAAAATTTTCAGACTTTCGCTTGCATTAATAGCAAAACAAATGGTTCTTTTGTGGTTTTAATCAAAAAGAATTCAACAAAATGTAATTTATATTTCCTAATTAACTTTAATTATTAAATATAATCAATGAATAAAATTTATAATGCGTAAAACTGGGTTTTGAGTGCATTTAGCAAAATAGGAAAAAAATGCATTTTGATTTTAAATTTAAACGGAGTTAAAGGTTTTAACATTTTATAAAATATTATCTACTTTGAATGTCGTCTGATTTTTATTGTAATAAACAAAACATAGATAATTTAGCAGCGAACAGATGGTATAATTAAAACAAAGTTGCACCTGCTCTAGGGAGATCGCAGTTGGCGTTAAAACAACATTGCACCAAACATTCAAAGCATCTGGTTTGTTTAAAAAAATGAATTATGGGTACCAAAAACGTTTTAAAGCCATTTTACGTTTGATCTCTAAAGCTATCGAACGCATTTTGTGCAATGTCCTAAACTCCTAAAATTATTAAAATGGAATTAAGAAGCAAGCGGAAAGCTGAATTTTTGCTTGAAAGTGTGAATTGCAGCTTATACGGTAAGTACAAATTTAATCAAGAGTTTGCTTTGTTATGTAAAACTAAAATATTTTTATAATAATTGATGTTAAAATAAAGTAACAAAGTATAAAACGTTATAAGTTCTTAATATTTATTAAAATATCGATTACTTTAAAAAAGTACTATACATCACGATTGTAAAAATAAATTGTTTAAACGATCATGTTCTACTGTTGTAGAAATGCTGTAAATTAAAGTAGCTTTCTTAAAATTGATTAAACCCTTAATTGAAAAGGAGAAAAAAAACGTAAATAACCTTAGGATCTATATCTTGCCATACAACTTATTTTTACTTTTTTTTTAATATCAAAGTTTGTTTTTAAATTCAATTATTCTTATCTAAATACTATTTAAACATTTATTTTGCGAAAACTTACATCTTGCATTATTATCTTTTTTTAAATCTTTTAAATTTAATATTTATTTATTCACATGCATTTGTGTTTCTTGTACTATCTTTTTGTATACTTTTTATTAAGTTGATTTTTCTTATTATTCTTCAAAGTATTTAGTTTATAATTTCAGTGATAATGGTATTTTTTAAAAAATATTTTCAATTAAAAACTTACTCATCTAACATTAAGCAAGAAGTTCTAAAATAACTTATATAACTTTCTTTTAACTTAAATACTCAGAAATCCTTATAGTAGGGTCAGACGGACGAACAAAAAGCTAAGATAGGTGACTGATATCTTAAAAAAACCTAGGGATGAGTAACACTATGTATCAATACGCTCATTTAAAAGTTACATATCCCTTATAAAGTATCGGGAAAGAAAATCCCTCTGTAGGGAAAATTGCGGTAGCGAAAATGTACCCACTGCCTGGGTAGTAACGATTTCATTACCCCCCCCCCCCCATGATGCATTTCGGCTTTATGGTGATCACTCACAACAAAAGCAAAAATGGCGAGCAAGTGGACCCATGCTGAAGTCGTTTTTATTAGCTTCATATGACCATAAAGATCTTTCTGTGAAGGCCAAGGGCGGATCCAGGGTGACAATTTGGGGGGGGGAACTTATAATAAATAAAAAATTTTAGCTAAAATTATTTTTAATTACAATTATTTTTAATTACAATTATGTTTAATTACAATTATTTTTAATTAACATTGTTTTAATTAAAATTAATTTGAATTTATTTTTCCATTGTAAATGCAGTTTTTTACTATTAATTTAGTATGTATTACTAATTACTTTTTATAAACATTAATTAGTTTGTATTTTACATAACTCATATTTGTATTACTTAATAGATAATTAATGTCTTATTTTTTTTAATAAAAATGAGGTTGTTTCACGGAGGATCTGGCAATAGCTCTGCGGTTTTGTTTTCATGTCTCTCGAATTACTGTTGTTTTGGTATTCGGGAGTGAGTTTCCGAAGAGAATATTTTAGTTGTTAATTTTTTTAAATTCCAACTTCTTTCAATGCAAGATTTCCTTGACAAATGATTAAAACAACCAACAGTACAGCAAGAAGTTGTAATTTAAAAAAATAACAAACTTAGAAATCTCAATTTCGAATAGCAACAAAAGTAATTTGAGAGACACGAAAACAAAACCGCAGAGCTATTGCCAGATCCTCCGTGAAACAACCCCTTTATGGGTAACAATTAAGAAAAATTTAATTATAGAATGTTTTTATTTAAAATTTAACTACTTAGATAATTTAAATCACCTGATTTGTTGTACAGAAATTAAACGACAAGCTTCTTCTATATATAAATTTAATTATAAATGATTTGTGTATAAATAATTTTAACATTTATTTAGTTTATAAAAAACAGTAGTATATTTAACATATTTCAAAACTTAATTATTTAACTATACTGGTAGTTAATGAACACATTTAATTAAATAGTAATTATTAAAATATTAATCAATATTCTATCTAAATAAAAAAAAACCCTTCTTGATTTGCATGAGAAGTTTATGTATCCATTTTAAATAACTACAACTACGGCAACCAGTCGCCAATAGCCCTCCTATAGCTCTAGTGCGACGATGATTCAACATAACCCTAATCATTTATGTCGTTAAAATATATAAAAATAGTAGCTAGTTTTTATAAAACATGTACTTAAATTTTAAACAGCAATTAAAATGTAATGAAAACAGAAAGCTTATTATAAATATTAAATACATAATACATCTCAATGAAATAAATGTTAATCGTGCAACAAATTGCAGTTTTGATGCATTATCATTAATCTCGTTAATCATTTTAATATCATTGAGTACAGGAAATATCAGAAAATGTTATAAATTGGAACTTACTCATTGATTAGATGAAAAAACATAAAAACTATTCTTCTTACTCTTACTCGTATGACATCTATTTTGATCCTATAAATGTAATTGAGACATACGAGACAAAAAGGCGCGAAAAACTCCGATTGAAATATTGAGTCACCTGCTTAGACGCCACATTTATTCCAAAAGAAAAAAAACAACCACCCGTAATATGGTCTCTTTGGTTATCAGTTTAAAAAATCCAAGTAAAAAAATCAAAATCTTGTTCGCACGAAACAAGCAACTCATAAAAAAAAACAGTACAAATGAAAAAAAAATCGACGCCACACGATATTTTTTCAGACTTGCCGTTTTCTTATTGTAACCGATTCGACGCGTTTTTCCGTTTTCTTCAAATACAAAATAAAAGTGTTATACAAAAGCCGTAAGATTTATTACGCCAGCTGCAAATGTTTAGACTTTTTTTAGAACGATTTTTAAATGAAATTCATAATATTGGTCACGTTGGCTCCACCGTTCGTCATCGGTAGTTTGCTTTTTAAGTATACTGTAGTTTAGTTTGAAATATCGTCGCACTAGAGCCACACGAGCGCTATTGGCGACCGGCGTCATAATTTAGAACCACAGTAAGGTGACGGAGCCGACATCTGAGTAGGCACCCAACGCAACCGATAAGGTAGACATCGTACGCAGCGTCGGGACTTTGGAGCAGATTTAACGTGTACTTCCGCTACACGGGGTATTATTCGTCATACATTTTTGGCTGCACGGGTCGTTTATAGGTCGGCAGTTATTTTGGCGATGTCCGGACCCGAACCTGGGACCTTCTGCATACAAGGCGAACGCCTTAACCGACTGGGCTGCCCAGCCAAAGTCAGCCAAAGCCTCTTAAGTATGAATAACTTAAGGGTTTCGGTTAACCGTCTTTATACCTTTATGGTCAAAACATATATTATTAATATTAGGGCTCTTTGGAAAATTTTTATTGTTGACAAAATTTTAAATTGACTACATTAATTTGTGTCTGACGCGTAACAATAAACATACTCATATTCATACTCGCTACAGATACTTTACAGTAGAAATTGCGATAGAAAAAAGCGCGAAAAACTCCTAACTTATAGTATACTTATTTCACTTGTATTAAGCAAAATAAAAACCCTAAAAATGAAATAAAAAAAATAGTCATAGTGGAATTTCTTTGATTTATTAACGAACAAATTGCACTATTATACTTGAAAACGAATTCAAATCTATATGTCAATTTTTATTTCTATGTTTTTTTTTATACTTTCTTCCTATTCGAGAGGATAGCCGTCGCCATAAAAAATGTATCTAAAATCTTATTCCCGCCAAAATTGCGATTGGCTAAAAAATAAATCCGAAGAGGGGGGGGGGGGGGGTATTTCTTTTTTTAACATTGCGTAATAACCTGTTCCCCCAAAGAGCCCGAGCCGTAATATTTTTTTTTCTATGTTCTAGTTCTAAGTTGAGAATGCAAGGAGTTGTAGTATAAATATTTGTAAAAAATAAAAACATTTCTTTACAAGTCGATTTTATCTAGTATGAATGTTAAGATTTTTGGGGGGGTGGGGAATTTCCCCCCTCCCCCCGTGGATCCGCCACTGGTGAAGGCCAATTGTAAAGTGGAGTTTATTACTTTGGAAATCAAATGAATCCAGTTTTGTATTCGCAACAACCTCCTACTTTCTTCATCATCAATAAAATCGATAGATGTCTGTCCACGAATTTTTAACAAAATAATTGTTTTTAGTAATTCTTGCGACGACATCGCTAACAAAGGAACGTTAAAAAGAACACAAGGACAAGATCTCGAAGCTCGAGCCTCAAATCAAAACAAGCAAACAGGATGTGACGTACCCAATACGTCATTTCCGGAATGCCGGCTTATGCATGTGAACGGGGTTATAAGGTTTCACGAGATTGCCGGCTAAATGCCGCCAATTTCCCAGCACATGTGAACGCGCCTAATATTTATAGTTATTTTTCCCTTTTTCAAGCCATTCCTGAAGAAACACATTTTTGTTGTTTTCAGTCGGCCATTTTGAAATTAGTAGTATTTTTGTTCATTTCGATTGTTGCCATTCCAGAGATAAAAATATAAGGAAATTTGGGCGCCGTATAAGAGTATTATATATATAGATAATAAAAATGAAGTTGTGTATGTATGTATATTACTTATAGACTCTTAAACTAGACATCTGTTTGACTCGTAACTTAGCACAAATGCGTAGTTCATACTTAGATTATGATTTCCGAACTTTCAGGTTTTAAAATGTTCTATTTTTGGAGAAAATTAGAATTTTTTGTAAAAACTACATCACTTTCGCTCAAATCCGATCATTTTTTTCCTTTCCTGTTGCCATCGGCTGAAAAAATTAAATTAAAGTTTTACGTAAATATAACGTAAATAATTAAAATTGAAAATGTTTATTTTATTCTGTTGCCATTACCTTCAGAAACTAAATTCATTATTTGAAAAATAATTTATATGTTTCAATTCAACCAACATCTTGTATGGTTGAAAAAATTTTATTAAGTACAAATTTCTTATGTATGATGAAAATATTATTCCATGTCTTCATTTCTTACCATTTGTAAATATCAAATAAATTAAATTCGGAAAAATAATTTGAATTGAGTTGAGGAAATCTGATCCAGCCTTAAAAAATCAAATAAATTTGTTTAATCAATAAATAAAATAATGTTATTCAAATTATAATCCTATAAATTAAACCCACGAGCCAAATATGTGCCATGGGCCTGTTTACCCTGAAAACGATTAAATATATTTCAAATAAAAAATAAAAATATATAAATTCTAATCTTATAACAATGCTCAATGCTGTTCCTATGGAGAAATCGGCTCAAGTCCTACACCCGTTTGGGTTCGAATTTCGAAAAATCGACGCCTCTTGTACAAAACTCAAAAGAAATCAGCTCTTAAAATTTGGAATCTATACCTCCAGTTAGGTTAGGTTAGTTTGAATTATCGTTGCACCGCACTAGAGCTACACGAGGGCTATTTATACCTCCAGTAAATACGTCTATAATAGGGTGCCTGGATAAATAGTAAGTACTATACAGAGTGGCGACACCGAGCTTCCCTGCCGATTGCACGCAGACAAGCATCTGCAATCTCATTGGCCGATCGGCTGTGCTCCACTTCCGTTTTCCACCCCTGTATTTTTTCTTCATAGCGCGTTGGTTGAAATTATGAGTGTTCTATGTTAATCTTCTTCATCTGCAAAATTTTAGGTATGTTTAACTTTTATATTGTATATTATGAATAAGGAATTGTCTGAGCTACATTTTGCACTAAGTATTTTTTGTATTTAGCAAGTTTTAAGGTGCGTAATTTAAGTTTTTTTAGAATTGTTCCAACTTGCATTGTATATTTTATCGAATTTTCGTTAATAATAATCCTAATAATTGTAATTTTAAGTACTGTTTATTATAGTATTATATTCAATAAATGACTATGAATTCGTAAAAGCTAAAAATAGTTGTTATTTTAAGTGAAATAGGCAATTTTTGGAATTTGCGTGCAGACGATATTTGGCCACGTTTTGGCGCGAGTTGGCTCCAAGTGTTGGCGCTCTTCTGAAAGGTAAACAAATGAAAGTCTGTTACGGCATTGAGTGTTATTCCGGGATACTATTTTTTGTATTTATTATTACATTATTTAAAAAAAAATCTTATGGTGGCAAAGTCAAATCTTTATTGTTTTTTTTAATTTTTTAAACCAAACATGTGGGCTCTACAAGTATCTTAACGGATTACAATAAATATGTTTTGTTATTTTCAATAAATTTATTATTCATGAATAGCAATGTTGGAGTATTTTTATGGTTATTATAATGTAACTTAAGACTTTTTTTTAATTATTAAAGATACTTTAAGTGTTTAATAATTATATACATGTGTCTTTTTTCACTTTAAGATACAACATAAAAAGTAACATGCAATACGATTTTTCTAAAGATGAGTTTATTATTAAGTGCTTCATAGCCATTACAGTAGCCCTTATTAATTTTAAAATCATAAGTTAGGATATGGTATATTGTTCTAAAGTAATTTAAAATGCACTTGACTTCATAATGAAATTCACAAATATATAAGGAAGTCCTAAAAATAAATTATTTAGCCTAGAATGAATACCTATTTTTCTACTTCATAAATTCCATGCAAAACCTTTTTAAAATTGAATTAATTATTTACTTTATAGAGATTATTTTTCTCAATACAGTTTTTAAATACATTAAAATAAACCTTTAAAACTATCCTAATTTGTTTTAGATGTAGGCGTTTTTTATTGTTAAATTCTGATATCTCCAAAAATCGTATATGGATGTAAAGTGAAGTTTTAAAATAAAAGGAAATGTATAAATACAAATTATTGAAAATCCAAAGTTTTTCAAACTGTTTTGTTAGAAACAAGAGAAAAAAAATCAATGTTATACACAACATTTTCTAAAACAAAAAAAAAACCAAAGCGCTAAGCTTTTTTTTAAAGTTGAAATCGAGTACTATCCAAAAGAATTCGATACAAATTTCCCCCGTCAGGATCCCGAGCGAAAATAACTTCAGTTTCGGTTTAGCTTTGGCGCCGTTAAAAGCGATAACGATTCTAGGTTGGCACGAACCGGGCAAGAGCGGGGAGAGCCGGTTGCCAGTCACTCCTCAGTGTCGCCACTCACACAAGTTTAACACTTTTGGAGAACGCTGACGCCGAAGGCGTCAATCTCTCTGGTATGGCAGGGTAAAAGACCTAAACGCGTAGATTAGACCTGTTGGTGAAGCAAATACATGAAAGGTTCAACCCAGCAAACAAGACAAACAAGACAAAACAGAACGAAAATTTTATAAGTTTTCAATTTTAAACTTTTTTTTTTTTCACTTTTAAAGATTTTTATTTGATTTTCAAAATTTATAATTTTTATTTGGTTTTTGATTTTCAAGTTTTTAATTGGTTTTCAAATTTTCAAAAGGAGTTTTAGCTGGACTTCAGGTAAAACAAGTCAAGGTGAAGTGGCCCTCATGAAAACATCAGGTAAATGAAACACAAGTAAAACCACGCAGGAAAGTCATGAAACTGAAGTGTGAGAGATACAGGTCCGTAAGTTAACGAATGTTAAGTGGCCGCCAAAAGGAGAGAGGCTCTAGGCCTCCGCTTGTTGCGAGAGTCAGTATGATCGTAGGGTTGGAGAGCAATTATTTCTGGGTTGTAATGATTATCAACGTTAGCGTAGAATTTCGTGGAGATTTTGCCTATAAAAACGGTTAGTTTAGGGATATTGAGGTCATTTCGGAGATCAGCTGTCCGCCAAAACCACCGAGCCCTGGTAATATGCCGGCGAATGATCTTATTTTGCAAGATCTCAAAAAAGTTAAGGGTGGTGGGACAGGTACTACCCCAAATGGGGGACGCGTAAGTAATGATTGGCCTCAGGAGAGTCTTGTAGAGAAGAGCTTTGTTGGCAGTGCTCAGGGGGGATTTTCCCCACATTAACCATTTGAGGTTGTAGGTAGCCTTCCTGATTTTATCCTTGATGTAAAGAAAGTGCGCGGACCAAGTTACCGCCGTATTCACAAGTTCGAGTCAAGTAGCGAGATATCCCCAGAGCATGAATCCTGCGAGGAAGGGACAACTTGAGGGTTATTTAAAATTCGTATTCACAACCGCGAGATTTATCTGGGTTTCACCTTTCGGGTTTCTTCCTCAGGTTTCAATCAGATTTTGTAACAGGACATATCATTGGTCAAGCGTAATCACGTGACGTTTCTTACTGATAGAGATATTTCTCACTTGTTCTATTTGCATCGTGAGACAGATCGCAATCGCCTCTGGGGAGTCGGATGGTTCTATCTCGCCCATGTTAATTTTATTAACTTTAGAAACATTTTTCTCAGGAAGTTGAATTGTTTTTTTTAGTTTGTTCCTTACATATAGCTCTTTAATTTAAACTGAAGATATTTCACAGTATAAAAAATACTTTCACAGTGAGTTTTTTAAAAATATGTATTTAAAAAAAACCCCAAAAATCCAAATTAAAGTTATATAACTTTTTTTGTAGCAGGTATATTTAAAATTGAGCAGAGATATTTTAAAATTCCTCAGTTTAAATCAAATAGCTATTAATAGGGAAGAAATAATAAAACAAAACACGCTGATATATTTTATAGTTCCTGAGAAAATATTTCCTAAGTGTTGAAAAACCTTATATTTCAGGAAACGCAAAAGAAAATTAAAGTATTGGTAAGAACTGATGTACATAGTTTCTGAAAAATGCTTATAAAAATAAAACTACTAAACAGAAATCTATAATCTTGGTTTTAAATTAAAGCTATACATATGCATATTAAAAGTAAAAGAAACACAGAAAATCGACATTTTTGACCCAAACACCCATCCGACTCCCCTTTAAAAAATTGCTGAAGCGAAGAAAATAAACTTAATGCCAGATGACTCAGAAGTTTTAATAACTTTAATTTAAAAATATAAAGGAATATTGGAAAATAAGAAAACTAATGCCTTTATAATTATCATTATGTATATGTATAAATTTTTAACCAAGAATATTAACCTGCTAATTATATTTTACAGTGGCAAATACTAGTATGGTTATAATATTCCTCTGTTATTTGTATTTTATTATTAAGTTTGTAACATTTTTGTGCATAACTACCGCAGCACACAACTTTTAAAACAGTTTTAGTCAATTTAAAGATACATTTTTAAATGCATTGTACAATAAAAATTATCATCGCACATCTCACATAAGTCTCTACGTAGAAATTTAGTATCAATCTAAATCATGTTGAAAATATATTTATCTTTCTAATATGCTGTACTTCTACAATGAACAATCTTATAAAGATAAATTAAAATGGATTAGAACTAAATAATTATAATCACTAGTTTGAAAGAAGAACATGATAAGCTATGTTTGTTTTGATTTTGAACATTTCTCAGAGATATCCCTCTGAAAACCCACCGATATTGGTGGGATAACCCGTAGAGCAGATTCGGCTCCTTATCTCCTCCCTTTTGGCATAACTCGCACTTGTGAATAAGGAATTTGACGAAACCTACCGATCTATCCCCCAGGCGGGGGAAACCTGCGGGTGACCCGAACTTGTGAATACGGCCGTTAGTCTCGCGTCTAGGACAACACCCAAGTATTTGGTGGTCCTGGCCCAGGGCACACTCTGGTTGTAGAGTGTAATGTGTGCAGGGGGTTGCCGGTTTGATCTGTTAAACATGACCGCCGCACTCTTGCCAACGTTAACATCAATTTGCCAGCAGTCCATCCATTTTTCAATGGCATGAACGTATGTTTGTAGAATTCGGACAGCCGAAATTGGCTTCCGCTCCCTGCACATAATGACCGTATCGTCCGCGAACAAGGCCGTTAGGCACTCGCCACTCAGCGGCACGTCGTTCATATAGATGTTGAATAATAACGGTCCAAGGACCGAACCCTGGGCCGTACCTGCCATGATGGATCGTCTGGATGAGTAAGCGTATCCGACCTTGACAGCGAACGCACGATCGGTCAGGTAGTTGTAAACGATTTTTATCAGGAAGGAAGGGGTGTGAAGGGCAATGAGCTTGTAAATAAGTCCCTTAATCCAGACGCGGTCGAAAGCTTTCGCCACGTCCAGAAAAAGGGCTGCCGTGCTCCGTTTGGTTTGAAATCCTTGGTGAATGAACTCACAAACCCTGAGCAGTTGGTGATTCGTAGATAGATCTTTCCTGAAGCCAAACTGATGGGGAATAATTTTATCGTTGGCCTCCAAATATCCCCTAAGGCGATTTCAAGGCGATATCCCCTAAGGCGATATGAGCAAAGGTTCTTTTAGTATTTCTAACAACTTTAAAAAGCGAGCCATCCTCTGGTCCTAGGGAGAGAAGATACTCTTCCCAATTCCGTTGGATTGTTTCCCTCATTTTACGTTTTATTAAGGCTTGGAGTCTATTAAACTCCCTCCTGTCAACCGGGGACCTGTACCTTTGCCACTCTTTCCTAACTCGGTTCTTTTGCTTGATTAGCTCCCTAAGCTCAATAGGGGTATAGTTGTTATTGGGGACAATTTTCTGTTTTGAAGCAATTTTGTGAGCGTTAGTTAACAGTTCAGTAAAACTCGAAACTGCAGTCTCAAAATCCTGCGCGTTATTAATAATCTCAAAGGGATTTTGGGCATCAGTAAGGGAATCTTTAAATAATTCCCAATTAGTCTGGTGGTAGACACCATGCTTTGGAACTTGGAGGTCAACGAAGAACTCCACAAGGACCGGATTATGGTCAGAGCTAAGCTCGGCTTGCGAGGTAATATTAAAATGAAACGGGAAATCCCTAATGAGCATAAGGTCGATGGTTGAATGGGAGCGGCTATCAAACCGAGTGGGCTGGCTAGGAGCCGCAATTTCATAACCATCATGCAAGGCGAAATTGAACAGGTGCACACCCGAGAGATTTTCGCTGTTGTTCCAAGAATTGTGCTTTGCATTAAAATCCCCGCATAAAATCTGGGTGGGACAAATGTCAGCGAGAGAGGCCAGCTCTCTCGTATAACTAGATGGAGGGTTATTTCGGACATAGACAGAGGCGACCAGGATTTCTGGCATACGAATAGGTTTTATTTTGAGGATTGTAGCCTCAATGTGATTCATTGATGGGGTTTGGATGACGTAACAAGGGATAGAAGACTTAATGAAAATAGCAGTGCCGTGTTTAGTAAAGGGGACAACTGGCGCCACCAGTCTATCATTTCTATACTGCTTAAAGTTTGGGACGGAAACTCGGTTATGGCCGTGAAGTCGGGTTTCCTGAAGGCAGATAACATCCGGGTCATGTCGAGAAACATACTCACGTAGCTCCCCAATTTTGTTGGAGAGTCCGTTGCAATTCCAGTAGCAAATTTTGAAGTTATCCACCTTAAACGGCAGTACCATTATCATTAGTCTGGGTCTGGCTCAATTTAGTTTTTTCCCGCTCTTGAGCGAGTTCTTGTCTAAGGAATTTAATTTCTTCCTTTAATTCCCTTATAATTTCAAAGAGGTCTTTGACATGGCTATCAGGGAAGGGGTATTTTGCAGTTGAGTTGGGCTTAGATTGTTAATATGTCGGGACAAGTGCTGATCGTAGTTGGGGGGACCTGTGTTTGAAGTGGTATTTACATTGGCAGAGTTAATTTGTTGGCCCCAAACGAAGGTTTTCCTAGTAATACCTGGTTGGACATACTCATTTCGGACGTTGGTGTGTGGCCTGGGGGGGTTTAATCGTTTCAGGGTGGGGTTGGACTGACGTTTAT
>JAFNEN010005590.1:17500-18539 GCA_019343175.1 Oedothorax gibbosus
AATATTTTTCTAATGATAGGTCAACGCAGAGTTGCCCCTAATTGAAAAGGAAAGCACATTTTAATAGCTTTTATATTACGGAATTAAAACTTATGTTTAATTTTCCTTTAAATAGATTTTTTTGCAGCAAAAGCTATCGGGAATCTAAATAATCAGTAAAAATTCCGCTCAAAATTTATGTAATTATATATATACTAGCAAATTTATACCCGTTCTTCGCACGGATTAAAAAAATATCAAATCGTTCCAAATATGTTTACCATATAACCTGTTATGGGATCATAAACTTATGTTATTGTTCCCGCTCGTTATAAAGTATAAAATCCCGTTTCATTGCCTTAAAATTCCAAAATGAAAAATACGCTATAAAATGCACTCATAAATGTCATCACAATTCCCTCATAAATACATAAAACCTTTTAGCTCATTTGGCGCGTTTTGGGAAATAATTTGGCGAGAAAATAGATATAGCTACCCACACCCATTATACAGCTCTAACACAATGACCTTCGAACAACCGACCAGCTTATAAATTATTTATAAAAGAAATTGCCTATTTGGCGAATTTTAGTTAATAAGTTGGCGAGATTGGCAACGTATTTGGCGAAAAAATAAAGACATAAAACACTAATAGCTCTAGTGTGATGGCCTTTATTAACCATCATAGTTCAGTAATAGCTTAACTGTACATTTATTGCTTAAATATGCATACATGCAGTCAACAGAAAAATCCAATGAAAAAATCATCAAATAAACCCACAATAAAATCCGGGAATGAAGACTGGCGTAATTACGTCACTTGAAACATGTCAATTATTTTTCAAATAATGAATTTAGTTTCTGAAAGTAATGGCAAAAGAATAAAATAAACATTTTGAATTTTAAATGTTTTCGTTAAAAGTTTTATTTAATTTTTTCAGCCGATGGCATCAGGAAAGAGAAAAAATGATCGGATTTGAGCGAAAGTGGTGTATTTTTTTTCAGAAAATTCGAATTTTCTCTAAAAATTGAACAAATATGAAAAAACCAAGCCCTCAGG
>JAFNEN010005596.1:0-20840 GCA_019343175.1 Oedothorax gibbosus
CTTCAATACGGGTAACATTATGCATATAAATGAAAAAATTACATATAAAAAAATTCTTATAAAGGGGGTATCAATTTAAAAATTGTATACAGCAAGCAAAAAGGGTTTTGGGGAGCTTTTTTTTTTATTTTTAGGAGATTTAAGGACCCGATTTTTTTCTACATCAAAAAATTACTTTTTAACTTTTTGTTTTTCAGGATATTTAAATTTTTTTAAAACTGCTTTCAGTGTTCATTAACAAAACAAGGGGTTTCTTTTTTGGGGTTTTTTTAGGGTTTAAAGGGCTTAAAAAAATTTTTCATTTTAAAAGGGGAAAAAGATAAACAAAAACGAGTCAGTTAACGTGACCTAGTGTATTTAAAAAAAATAAGTATTTTAATTAGTTTGGGTTTAAAATTATCATAAAAACTAGGGCAAACTTGGGGCTTTTTTCGACGGGAAGAAATTTAGAAAAAAATTTATAAGGGCTTCAAAAGTTTTAAAAAAGATGAGAAAACCCCCTTGGGTTTAATGTTAAATGTGCTTACCTAATTGCATTCAGCGGTTTTTTCCATATTTGCATTTCTTATTGAAGTAAAAGTTTTCCGGTAGTTCCCATTTCCTTCTTGGGCCTTGGCAAAATTGGGGCGGGATTTTAGGGGGATGAGATCTTGGGTAGCAAATTTTTTACTTTATTCCTATAAAAGATTAAAAAAACCAAAAGAAAATAAAACTATGTGGTTTTTAATTTTCAAAAGCATATATTTTACAAACTTGCCCTAAGCCCCACGTTAAAATAAAATATTATTTAAATTTTGATAGGGTTCTTATTCATTTAAAGGGTAAAAAACCTTAGTAATGAATTTTAGAATTTAATGCTTAAAAAAAAGTGAAAAATAATTATTTAATACAATAAAAAAAAAAGAAAGGGGGAAAGACAATAAAAAAAGAAAAATTAAAAAAGGCAAAATTTTTTAAAACCGTTTTGATTTTTTTTTTTAAAATGTGACAAATATGTTGTTAAATTTTAATCCCTTTATTGAATAAATTTTTAAAAAGTTTTGAATATATAATAATAAATATATAAAATATATATATAAAATTTTAAAATAAAATATATATATATATATATAATATATATATATTATTATATATTATATATATTTTTAATATTTTAAAATATACTTAAGAAATTTTAAGTTCATTTTTCAAAAGAAAAAAAAAATTTATGTGGGCTCATTTTTTTGGTCAAGCCCAAAAACAAAAAAAAAAAAAAACCAGTGCAAGTCATTTTTTATAACCAGTAATACTAGTAACTTTAAATACTTTGTTGCAACAATAATATTAAAATAAATTTAAAGTACATAGAAAAGGTATGAAAGTATCTTCATTTTCATTTTAAAACCCCTTAAATTTTTTTAAAAGAAATGTTTTACAATGTTTTAAGATTTTATACCATTTTTAAATTTTTTTATCAAAGTAGCCGCATTATCCAAAAAACCCCCCCCCTTTTCGTACATCAAAGCGGCATCAGATGTCCCCTTAAGGAAAGAACGTACAGTCAATTTTCTTTTAAAAAAAAAAAAGCCAATTATTTTAAAATTTAAAAATTTCCCACAGATGAGAAATTTTTAAATTTTACATTCATGTCTTCTAAAATCCAGCACATTTTTGGGATATAAGGTGGTGCCCCATAAAATTTTTTCAGAAAGGGCTATTCCTCTAAAGAACCCGAAAAAAAAAAAATTTTTTTTTATTGTTTTCCCAAAACACACCAAAACATATTTTCCCCAACACTTTTTTTGGGGGAAAAAAAATGAAGCGGGTTTCTAAATCATAAAATTTTCTTTTCTAAAAAATTTTTTTCCCAAAGGACTAAAAATAAACTAACATAAAACCTGATTAAAAAAGCAGGGTACCGGTGGGCCCAGGGGGTAGTTTTTTGAAACAAATAAAAAATAAAAAAAAAATAAGGGGACGAGAAAAATTTAAGGGGCCTTTTTATTAAAGGGAAAATATTGGGAAATTTAAA
Source organism: Oedothorax gibbosus (assembly GCA_019343175.1). NCBI lineage: Eukaryota > Metazoa > Arthropoda > Arachnida > Araneae > Linyphiidae > Oedothorax > Oedothorax gibbosus. The sequence continues at coordinate 2,012 of JAFNEN010005596.1, forward strand.
TGATAAAGAGGTTCAAAAGTGCCCCCCCATTTTTAAAAAGGACAGAATTAGGCGGTTCTCGAAAAACAACCATCCTCCTTAAAATACTTTTTCCTCCTTCCTCCAACCCCTTTTTTTTTGGCCCCAATTTTTTTTTGGGGAAATTTTTCTTACAAAAAGCAAAAAAAAGCTTCCCACAAAAAAAATTTGGGTTTCAAACAAAAGGGGAGTATGGGGGAAAGGGGTTTTTTGAAGGAGTAGGGGAAGAAAGGGTTTTGGGATTCGAGAACCGCCTAACTGCTTTTCCTTGTTAAAGATGGCGGGCACTTCAAAACCTTTTTTATCAAAAATTCCCCAATTGTCCATTCAATAAACGTTTTTAATTCTCATGTCTCTTATTTGTTTTTATTTTTTTCATTTTTTTTAAAACACAAACCCGCTGGGCCACCCTTGGTAAAAAGCTCCCCTTAAATACCCTTTAAAAACAAAAAACCTGCCTAAAACCAAAAAACTCCGGGAAAAAAAGTAAAAAAAATGCATAAGAAAGTACTTTTAAACTTTAAAATAAATTTTTTTAAAATTAAAGCTATTCTAGCCCTTTCAAGTTATTTTAAGTTTAAAATAAACTATTCTTACCGGTTTTTAAATCATTTTAAACCAAAATTTAGGTTTACGGCGATTCCTGCTTTACACACTTTAATTGGACGCCTAAAGCTGAAAAAAAGTAATTTTAAAAAATTTTTTTTGCAATTCAATTACTTTTGTTTATTTTTCTAAAAAAAGCCCAAAAATTAGGTAGGTAGGGGGTTTTTGAATTTCGTCGCCCCAAAAGGCTACACGAGGGCTATTGGCGCGGGCGTCGTAATTTTTGAACCACAGTCAAAATGACGAGCCACACCTGAATAGGCACCCAAGCAACCGTTAAGGGCGGAAACCCTCGTACGCCCCCGGGTTTGGGGCTTTGGAGTTTTTTTAAACTGGGGGCACTTTCCCCCCCACAAAGGGGTACCACAGTCAATGACACAGTCCCCGTGACCAAACCCAAAACCCGGGAAAAGGCACCCAACGCAAACCGTTAAAGGGGGGACATCGTACACAGCGTTGGGGGGCTTTGGAGCATATTTTTTTTTCGTTTTTTTGGGACTCCCCTTTCAAAGGGGTATTATTCGCGGACATTTTTTGGGGTTCACGGGGCCCTTTAAGGTCGGGGAGGTTTTTTTGGGGATACCCGAACCTTTGGGGCTTCCGCATGCAAAGGCGAACGCCTTTAAACCCACTGGGCTCCCCCCGCCCCAAAATCAAAAATTTTGGGTACTTTCTGAAATTCCCTCATCAACCTGAAAATCCTTTTTCGTAATGGTGAAGAGCAGTAGCTAAAATCTCCCCTAAACATTAAAAAATTTTAAAAGATTTTTTTAGATTCCACACTTTCGTTTATAAAATAAAAAAGGGAAGGTTATTATAAACATTAGGTTTTTTCTGTTGTCACCCATTTCAATTTTCCCCCAAAACAAAAAATATACAGACAATATACAATACGGACAAGTATGATATGTCAAAAAATTCAGCGCTCGAAATTGAAAGATGTTTAAATTTGGGAAAAAAAATTAAAATTCAAACTTAATTTTTTTAAAAAACTGCAAAATTAATGCTCATTTAAAAAAGCTAAAAGAAATTTTTTTTAAATTAAAAAATTTTTTTCCATTGCAACAATCGCAAAAGAAACTTTTTTTTTTTTTTAATAAAAATTAAAAAACTTCCTAAAACTTTTTAAATGAGTATTTTTTTTTCACAGAAGATTTTTTGATTTAGTGAAAATATGAAATTTTTTTTCTTCTTTTTAAAAGCGAGAAAATAAAATTTATTTTTGAAATAAAATTTTTTAACAAACGAAAAAAATAATTATTGTTTTTTTTTAAAAAAATAATAAATGAAAGTGCCAAATTTAGGGTAAATTTTTAAATAGAATTAATTTTGTTTTTGGGAGCTTTTCCTTTAACCAAAAAAGTTGTGTCGGGGGGGGGGTTAAGTGAAGTTCTGTTAAACCTTTTTTTCCTAAATTTATCTGAATCCAACACCGGGGGATTTATATATTTTCACTTTAAATTTAAAAAAAAATTTAAAGAACATAAAGCAGTCAATAAATATAAAAATCAATAAATTTTAAAGGGAAGAAAATAAAAGGTTAATTTAAAAAAGTCTCAGGAAGGGGCTCCCAAAATATATTTTTTTTAGCCCCCCTGCTTTTTTTTAGTTTTGACTGTAAAAAGTAAATGACTAGCTGAAAAAAGTCCATGAAAACCGCGGGACCCCAACTTTAAAACCAAAATTTTAAAACCGGGTAGAAATCGGATACTACGCCGCAGAAAATGTAACATAAATTTTTTTACAAAAATCTAAGAAAATGCTAAAAATTTAAAAAGTTTCAGATGATGTAAGCTCTTTGTTTTTTTGTATCCAAACTGGATTTATTAGTTCTTTGTTTTACATACGCTTTTTATTAGTTGCTTGGTTTTTCCTCTAAAAAATGAAAATGTAATAAAAGAATCTTTTTTTTTATGCAAGTTTTTTCAAAGAAAGTTTTGAAAAAAGCAACACAACAGAAGTTGGGTTTTAAAAAAATTTTTAAGTAAAAAAATTTTTAAAACTCATTTTGAATACCAAAAAAAAAATTCCCGACAAAAATGTTTTACTTTGCCATCCAGAGTGAAAAAACCCCTTACATAAAAAATAGTGTTCCAAAAGTTTTCCTATTCTTTTTTATTAGGGGAACTTCACCGGGACTTAGTGTAGTTGCCAATTTAAGAAAAATCCCCTTTTAAAACAATGTTTCCTCATCTCCCGTCAGCAGTTGGTTTTATGAGCCAATACAAGCCCGGGGCCATCGTTTCTTGAAGAAAAATTCGGGGATGTGTCCGACAGGAGCTTTTGGTTTTTCAATTTTCCAAGTTTTAAAAATGAAAAAAATTAGTGGAAAAAAATAAAACGCTGGGAAACAACACAGAAAAGCGTTTTTTTTTTAAAACAAAACTAAAACAATTTAAAATAAATTTTAATAATTTTCAAAGATTCTGCTCCAAAATTTAATATTAAAAGGGGGTGTATCACTACCAGGCTTTCAAATTCACTCAATTATAATAAATTAAAGGAAAGAAAATCTATAAAGGGTTTTTTCAAAAACTTAAATATTTCTTTTGGGAGATTTCATTCGTGCATTTTTCCAAAACCGTTTCAGACAGACCGTCCAGCAATGATAACAGACCAATGTAAAAAAACCTATTAGAAACGAATCTAAAAAATCAGAAAACCAAAATTTCCCAATTCAGAAAAATTCTATTCCATCTAATACTTTTTATCCTTATATTTCCCTAATAATGGGAATAGGAAATTAGAATGAATAAATTATTAGGAAATTGATTATTAGGTAATTGAATATATAGAATCTATTCGATCAACTATTCCATATTCCAAATTATTATTACCACATTAACAAAAACATATTGATCAATCATTTTACTTTAATATGACATCCTTGATCATATTAGGTAATGAAGGTAAAAGCAATTGGTAAACACCATTACCAAAATTATTTAAATTTTGCAAAAAGCAAAGCTTTTCACTGTTCAAAAGATAGATTTATAAAAATTTATTCGACTTAAAGAAAAATCAGCCATTAAAACAAAGAATCAGTTTTGACTTCCCCTTATTCTTTTTAAAAAATCATCACCTTATTTCGATACCAGCTTTGGAAAAAAAATCTTGTTTGCAAAAAAAAGTTTTAGTTTACTACTGGAGATTTCAAAAAACCTAAATATGCGTCACCCATATGGGAAAGGGGAAAAAAATATCGCGGCCGAAATATCGCGGGCAAAATATCGGGGGGCCGAAAATGCCGCCAAAAATATCGGGCCCCAAATATCGCGGGCCCAAATATCGGGGGGCCAAAAAATATCGGGGGCCCCAAATATCGCGTGCCCATATATCGCGTCCCCAAAAATATCGCGGGGCCCAAAAATATCGCGTAAAGAAAAAAGTAAGTGGATTTAAGGATTTTAAGGTGTTTGGCATTGGAGGAGTTCGGGGAAAAAAAGGGTATTGCACTCTTACTTGCCCTATAATTTGTGATGAAGTTCGGTTACTATAAGATCTGTTTTTTTATAAAAATATTTAAAGTCTATTTTTATGCATTTTTTGTTATGGACCTTTATTCACGAGGTAGTTTAAGGGTTAAGGTTTTTATTTGAACTTGATTTTATAAATCCTTTAATTTTTAAGATTCGTTGGGTAATTGTAGTCAAAAAAAGTGTCGAATTTTTTTAAATTAAATAATTATTAACAAAAAATTTAAAACATGGTTTGATGCGTTACTTCTGTACTGTCTTTAAAAAAAAAACTTTTTTTTTTTTAAATGGAGATAGTTTAGGGATTTTTAAAGGGTGATCTTGGGAGTTGGAGGAAGAAAAATAGACATACTTTTATTATTAAAAAAATATTAATGTTTACTTGCATTCATATAAACTTATGGCAACTAAATAATTTATTTATTTTACTGACACTTACAAAACAAAAAATAATTTGGGATTAATCAACTACAGCCCCCGAACTCGTTTATAGCGAGTCCTGATTTTAGGGAGGACCGGATTTACCGAGAAAGCAAAAAAAAAAATTAGGTTGGTTCAATGCTAAAGTCTATGGAAGGGAAATCGCTTGCTACGAGAGCCTCGGATTTAACGAGAATTTTTTTCTATCTTGAAAATTTTTTCACTATGCGGGTTTTTTAGAAGTTAACTCTTTTTGGAAAAGTTGCCTCACCCCTTATTGGAAAAATTTCCCTTTCAAGCCATACTTGGAATGGGAAAGATGGTAAAAAAATATGCGGTCAACAGTTGGATTATTTCCCAGAAGCAGAGTGAGAAAGGGTCTTCAGGGTCATTGGGGGCGCTGGTCAGAGGTTTCCTGTAACGTTGCTAAATTTTAGGGGGTTTTATGGGGAATGGATAGTTTTAAACCGTTAAACGAGGTGAACTTTTTCCCGGGGAGTTTAGAGAGGAAGCAAAAGATGTCGACCTCTGAAAAAAGCATTGATTGTCTTATTATATGGTTCAAAGCTGCTAAAGAAAAAAATTTATGTTTATGGAAGCGTAAAATTACAATAAAACTGACTGTCTTTTTACAAGCACTTGAGATTTAACTAGTAAATGTTGCGGTCTTTTCGGCTCGTTTAACGCGTACAAGGGGGGTTTTCATTTTTGATATAATTTATAAAAAATAGTTACATTTTAGTTAGGACTGTTTTAAAGTCACTTTTTACAAAACGTTTATGTGCCTCTTTATTTTTTTCGAAAGTTGATTATCAAAAATCATTAGTGTATGGTAGCGAATATTCCTTGTGGTACCATTCATTTAGCGTAGGTCAACCTTTTAAAGGGTAGATGACAAGAGCATATTTGAGAATGGCTGGGAAATGAACAATCAAATGAAGAAAGGACAGAATCATTCATTTTTTTATTTTATTAATGGAACCTGTCATAAAGACCTTTGAGAAGCTAGATAAACCCGAGATATCTCAAGAATGTAAACTGTTGTTTATATCCCTTAATATATCTACGGGTAAAACAAATCATTAACAATATGTTATTTTTCCTTCAAGCCAAAATCCCAAAATATATCTTTAGGACTCAAAAAACGGTCTAACTATTTAAAAATAATTTCACACCCAATGTAGCAACTATAAAAACCATCCTTCTGGCAATAGGGAAGTTGCGTGAATTCAAATTTATCGAAAACAACCAGTCCTTTCAACTGCACATGAATAGTATCAATCAGTAGTAAGCATTTAATAAATAGTTTTTTCCAACAAAAAAAAACAAAACAAACAATTACTTGAAGAAAGCGATATGTCACCTGTCACCGCCTTTCAAAACACTCACAATCCTCTTGTTATGGGTTATGGACATCAGGCTTGGCTTCTTGTTCATTGACGTGTATTTCATTAAATTCATGTTCAGGGGCCTGACCAGGACAGGTTGGGTCCAAGTCCGGGATACTTTGTTGGACCATTTCGAGTTCTGATCTCACCAAAAAAAATACATATAGTACCTGTAGGCACCAATAGGACACCTAAGATAAAAAATTTTTCGCAATCTTATACACGTCACAGGACTAAAACAATTTGTGACCCAATCTCTGGATGTGGAATACCATAAATAAATTGACTTTGTAATTAATATGGTTTAATTTTATAATAAAACAAAAAAGTACAAGTGTCCATAAAAGGAACTACGATCCATATTATGGGACATGCATGTCCTATTAGAGACAGGGGATCCTTATGGAACTACAACTGGATGAAAGAGCCACACTTCATAGGGATTTTAGAAGTCGAGGGGATAAAGAAATATCAGTATTGCGAGTGAGGGGGCAGGGTAATACCGTCAAAACGTACACTTTAGAAGGGAGAGGGGTCATTTCGGTTGTGGCTCTTCAAAAACCTTCAAACAGCAGAAATATCACTAATTTGAACATTAATTTATTATAATTAGCTAAATAAAATCTCATTAAACAGAGGTTACAAATTGTGAATCTGAAGGATCATTAGATGTCCGCTATTGCACATAGATGTCCATATTGCGAATCAGGCTTAGGTTTTACTAAATGTATAATAATTAACAAATAAAAACATCAAGCAAATATGCAATATCAATCAAAAAAAGTTTTATCAGCTTTCTAAAACCACCCACTTTTCAATTTTAAAAACAATATACAATATATCATATGAATATAAAACTTCTAAATTAAGATAAGCAACCACAAAAATAATAATTACATTCGAAAGGTGTGAACAACGCTCTTCTTTTTCACTTAGCCTAAAATAGTTTAATATTTTTTTAACTGCTTTTCTTCACGGACATGTTAGCATATCTCTCGATTAAAAATTTAACCAACTTTTTAAAGATATAAGTTTTGTTCATATTGATAGCCCACATGTCCATAATGGGTACAAGTAAGTTATATTTTGGTGGAAAAAAAGACCTTTAAAAGTAAGGTCAATCCTCAAATTTTTTTTTTTTTTGTAATATCAATCTATCATAGTGCTCCCCCGTAATTTTTAGAAAAGCAAAAATATTTATATTATTTGGCCCATAAAATGATACGAAAAATTGTTAGATGTGAAGCAAAATTTGTAGGTTTAAAAAGCCAATTTGGAATGCACATGGAAACAAACCTCAATAAAAGAAGCCCGCTTTAAATATGTGTCAAAGCGGGAAAGGAAACTATAATTATCTCCAGCACTACGAAATTTCGATATGCTCAACACAAAGAAGCAGAAATCCATTTATCAGGTCAATTCATGGTCTCAGAGCTTTTGAGCCAAGAATTTTGTTGAGAGAAGTTCTTATTGGTCAAAACGACAGAGGGTTGACCCTCTACCAAGCCCCCCCCCCCTGGTTCCTTGCCTGTGATCTATATTTTATTCCATAGTATTACTGAGGCACCTTCAGTTGCGAGACCTAGCTGTTAGAAAAATATTTAAAAAACATAATAAAAATACTCACTTGTAGCTACTTAAACCATTGGGTTTTTAAAGATAATTTAACGGAAAGTTCTCTTGACTGTGGTAATGATGGCACGATTGAAACCCTTAGAAAACCACACTTGAGGAACCCTAAAAAACATGTAAACTTTAATGCTGATATTTGAAGAAATAAAAAAATTGGCTAAATGTTTTCCTTATAAAAGGTCATAGCACTTAAAATGCATAGGAATTCTTCAATTAACCAACTATTCATCAAAGTTTCCATATAACAATGAAAATTAAAATTGTGAAAATAGAAAAATTGAATCAATGCATTGAACTCACTTAAGTCCGCTATAAAAAATCTTACAACCAGATTCAACTATTGTGGAAATATTTTGTCCATTTAAAATAATAAATAATTGAAAATATAATACAAATTTAAATCCACAGAAACAAACTTGAAAATTCATCCAAAAATAGGACTTAGAACAATCCTCATATTTGAAAACAAAAATATGCTATCGTTGACAAAGAATAAGACGCACATCAGAAAACGCTCACGATTTTTATAAAAGGTATCACGAATTTACAAAATAAGGATATTTAATCCTCTCTTTAACCAAATGCAACATATTAAAAAATATTTTAATTAATAAACAATTTTAAAATAAATTTTTTCAATCTTCAATATATATATATATATACATAAATAAAAAATACTTGCATACAGACCACACATATCGTATCAAAACAACATACGTACAACATCATACATACCATACCAACAAACCATACAAACCATTACCATTACAATATATTAATATTATATAGCAGTTTGTAGTCAAAGCACTTATACAATTTTACCATCTCTTAACTTCTCGAAAATCAACATACGAATCCAACTTACTATAGTCACGCGATATTTTGCGCAATTTAATGGGATTTATAAAATCAAGTTCAAATAATAAAACCTAAACCCATTAAACTACCTCGTGGACTAAATGTTATAAACAACAAATGGTCATGACTTAAAATACATTTGTTATAACAAATTCAGTCCCCTAATAAGTAAAACCGAACTCAACACAATTAATGGATAACGTAAGTAGTGCAATACCTTTTACCATCGAACTCCCTCCACTGCCAAACACCAGAAATCCCATTAAATCCACTCAATTTTTACTTTACGCCGATTTATTTTGTCCCGCGATATTATGTCCGGCGATATTATGTCCGCGATATGTGGTCACGCGACATTATGGGCCCGCGATATTTTGGCCAGCGATATTATGGCCGGCGATATTTTGTCCCGCGAATATTTTGTCCCGCGATTATTTCGGCGCCGCGATATTTTGTACCCAAACCAATCATATGGGAGGTCATGGTCTGACTGTAGATAATGTTTTTCTTACTTTTATGTGTTCTTGTTGAATAGCAATATGTAAAACTTAACTAAGTATTTTTTGTTAACAACGTGCAAAAAAGTTCACTTTTTTATATCATATCATTCATAAATCGTGCGAAAATGACACTTTAAATGCTTGACGTCACAGACAGTGCGAAAGTTAGTACTTTCGCATTAGTGCAGTACAAGTAAATAAGAGTATCCGATGTTAGAGAGAAAAACAAAATGATGCATGAATATCTCCCTGGAAACTAATATGATGTGTCAGAATATCTCCATGGAAACTAAATGATGTCATGAAACTCACTTACTTCTATTGGTTCATTACTTTGCATTTTCTAATATCTCCATGGAAGCTACAAGTACTACAAAAATTTATTAAAGGAAATTAAATAAGACAAAGTAGAACACAAATTTTCACGCCAAACAATACTATTTTGATTCAACAAATTAGAAAATTATTTTAAAAACTTTCTTTTACTACTTTTGCATTTTCGATATCGCCATGGAAACTAAAATGATTTCATGAAAATCACTCCTTGGTAGAATACTTTTTTGCACGTTATTATAAAAATATTGTAAGCAAGCATGTGCCAAATACTACTTTATTAAGCTCTTGTCATTATTTCAACTCGACTAGTATTCGTTGAAATTAAAAGCCCCTCATTTAATAAAGTATTATTTTCGGCACTAGTTGATTAAATAAACTATTTGTACCTTGTTGCATCTTTTGTTACCCTCACCACAATTACTAATTTCTAGTACATTTGACCCTTCTAGTGCATACTAATGCATATTGGCAAAATACACTTAATTCACTTGAATGACTCTAAAATACGTTGATGCCTCAGGCAACTTTATCAATCGGTCATCTATGGAAAGCTATATTCATGTTTTAGAATGAAAAAATGAACAATTTAAAAGATAAAAAAAAATTTATGATGTTACAATTAAAAGAAATAAAATTTCACCAAATTTAATGCAGAAGCCTTAATGGCTAAGTACAGTCTATGAAGATGCCAGTGTTTTAACCAATTTAAATAATTAAGTTCCAGGGCAAAGAGTTGAAAAAAAAATATACATTTTTCTGTTTCTTTTTTTGTTTTTTTTTTTTTTTTTTTTTTTTTTTTTTTTTTTTATAAGGCACTGACTAAAGATCAAAATATATATGAGCTGTTTTTTTAAAAAAATCATGCATTAGAGGGATTTAGAGTTTGAACAATAGGTATTTACCAGCTTTCATGTCTAAGTTGCGCAGGCTGCGTTTGCAAGTTCATCCCTCCAGTGCTGTCTGACTTCATAGCACAAGCCAGAGTAAAAAGCTTGATCAAACCTGAAATATGCATTCAGGTCAAAAAACACGTTCTATAAACTTAACTTCCTAGGAGCTTACAATTATTTATTGATTAAGAAACAAAACACACACTACAGAAAAAAAATCCCAAATTAACAATGGTGCCAAAGAAAAAAACCCCAGAAAATATAAACACGAAAATAAAACCGCAAAACACACTAAAAAAATACTATAAAAAAGACATATTACTCAGTTAAAAATTCAAACACATGTAGCTTTAAAAAACTTAAAAGACATATTAAAAATATCCAGATCCATGGGAAGAAACTTATTGTATAATTATAAGACCTTTTATTTTATAAATTTAGACAATTTATGACAAATAAAAATTTGCAATGACATGATTTTGTAATAACGTAAACAAATAAACGCTGGTTTCTTAAAAATCACATGGAACAGCAAAATGAACAGAGGTTAAGAATATCAAACACAATCTATTTCATTATTTAAAAACTTATAAAAAGAACAAAACAATAAAGATCACGTGGGATTTAAGGGGTGGAACAACGAAAGTATCCCTCAAAGTAGTAGATGATATGAATTGAAAAACTCCCTGGGTGTGTATGCATGGTGTGATCAATACTTTAAAATATAAATAACGAAGGAACATTATGTGGAATTTGATTCAAGAATAGAATTTTATTTTTATAGTAAGGATCCCACAATTATTAAACACATAGTCTAAATTTGAGCGGATTAAGCTAAAATATAAAGGTTTTCAGGGCCCCCTTCTGACAATGCAAAAATATTCTTATACATATGCTGTAAAATGCTCCAAGTTTCTTTTGATACAAAATTAAATGAAGGGTCTAATTACAAAACTCAGTCTCCAAAGTATAACTAAGATGCAGAGTCTGGCCCATTCATAGACTACTTTTTTCGATTTAATTTATGATTATCAAAGAGTCGCCAATGAACAGACCGGACCTTATATCTTATGATTTGGAGAATGAGAGATTAAATAAAAATTTCAAATGAAATACGTTATGTTAAGTCAAGTCTTAAAAGGTAAAAATTAGAAAAGTGTAAATAAGTTAGATCTTGGATACACACCTTCGTAATTTGAGAGCTATTTGAAAGTTATTTTCCAACTGAAAAAAAAAGTTACAAAAATAAAAATCAACATAAGATGGGAACATTTTCCAAAACACCTTTTTATAGAAAGTTTTGTGAAAATATCTATTATAAAGATATTAAAAACACATAATATATTATATTATGTGCTTGAGAGGAAAAAACACATACAACAGAATTATCAAATAAGTAAACAACTCTACAGCATAGCTAAAAGCCTAAACTTTGTAATATGACTTTCAACAACTTTTCAAGTCTTTCCAACTGTTTTTGTCCACTAAATAAAACACTTTCCATCAGTAACAAGTTACAGTACTTTTTGTAGCCTTTGAAAAAAAAATTACGAATTATAAGTTGAAGTAGGTTTAAGCTAGCTAGATAAAACACTGCCAAAATATTATTAATAAATGGAGTAATTTGACTTAATTTTTTTTTTACCCCATTGGAACTAACACAGTGAGAAAATTTTTGGTTTGGAGACCTGGCTACCACTAAAACTCGCCTTAAAGGCTTTCTTTACGAAATCTGCCAGTATAAACCAATAACACTTATCGCAGCTAGTATTTTTACAATATTTTTTTGTAATTTTAGAATTTATTTTAGAATTATTCTAAAATTACAAAAAAATATAGTAAAAATACTAGCTGCATTTTGGAATCTTTTTAGTGACTTTAAATCCCTTTCTAGTATTTTATTTTGAAATTTTAGAATTGAATGGTATTTTTTTCGTAGTATTTTTCTCCTTAAAGTGGCGGCAACACTGGCCATTTTGCCTTCTTATTTTGGCCTCCATGCGCGTCCCGTCGTTAGCATTGGAGGTCACGTGATCTGCCAATCTAATACTTTAACTATGATATCTATGATCCATCAAATAACCATGTGACTACATATTAATTCTTAATCTAGTGTTTTTGAAAAAATCCATACAAAATAGTTAATACAAGAAGAAAATACCAAAAATCCTGCGTGAACTAGAAAATTATATATTCTTAAACGTTTGCTATTTTTCTTTAAAAAAATGTTCACGATATTTGAGGCTTTAATTACAAAATTTACGATTTTGAACCAGTTACACTTACTTGGACTGGATCATGCACATAGCCATACATATCCAATTGATGTCCAGGGACAGGCATTGCAGATGTCTTCCCAGTTGGAGTGATAAAAGTTATTTCTTCGTCTACCAACAGAGCTGGATACAGGTCATTCCTCGGGAAAGTGTGGAGGTGGTCCACTTTGCTGCCTAAGAACATAATCAGTTAAAGAAGCAGAGAAAATAATAATTCCACAGCATCACATTCATTTTATAGTATTACTAGTTTATAAACCCGGCGTTGCACGGGTAGACCCTTAATAACAGTGATTTTTTATGTAAACTTTTACTTTATACCAATTGTTGCCTCCCATTCTGATTCTCCCTGTCCGATTGTACAAAGGCTCTTCCATGAGTTACAGGGCTTTCCCATAGGCACCGGTGTTAGCCTTGCATTAGAAAGGTCCCAGGTTCAGGTCCGGGCATCGCCTAAATAGCTGCCGACCTAAAAGCGTACAGCCAAGAATTTTGGTAGCTGTACCTCAAGTAGTTTTGGCTGGGCGTTGATACGCGAGTGAGTGAGTCAGTCAGTCAGGACTTTGCCTTTTATATATATATAGATTGTGGTTTCAGTTTTAGTTTGAATTATTGTCGCACTAGAGCTACACGAGGGCTATTGGCCATGGGCATTGTGGTTTCAGTTTACAATCGATTCAAGTCTTGTAATATGATCTTGCCAACCCGATAGCACAACGGTTAGGGCAGCTAGCCTTTGGAGCTTTAAGGGTTCGGGTTCGAATCCAAAAAAGTAAAGTCATAGGTGTTTGCGTCCGTCAATAAATGTTGTTATTTGTCTATGCGTTTGTGTCGTTTCTTTCTTTGTGTGTCTCTTGTGCCTGTCTCATTTCTGGGGTTGAGTACAATAGACTTGAGGTTGCAGTGCTTGGCGAACTTGCCTCCCACCAAGAAAGTCATAAGTCATAATATGATTTTAAAGCTTAGAACTCACTCACTGTTTAGAACAAATAAAAATTCGAAGTAAATATTTAATAACTTTTTATTTTACAATGTGTGATAAAGCCTGCCGTTCATGAGATACTACTGATTAATTGAAAGTAAACAAACGTCACAGTTCTCTCACTTTTGGTAGGGTTAAGAGTTGTCGAATAAAAAAAGGGGGGGGGGGTATCTGCTTGTGGTTCTAAATTTTAATCATCACATAAAATGCAGGACATTTTGAAAGAACAAATCCAAAAAACAGGACATAATTTAGGACGATTCGAAATAGGCAGCGCAAAAACCTAAAAAGTTGTACTGTACTGTGAAGTGCAGAAAGTCTGGTCACATTAAATTAACTTATTAACGAAAAAGAGATTTATTTCCCACAAGAATCAAAAATCTAATATTTGAGAAATTGTGTATTTAGCTGAATTGTATACAAAAATAGTGAACCAATTTTTTTCAATGAGTATTTTAATAATTACCTTCCAAGCTGTCGCTGATGTAAATAAAAGAATTGGCTACTTCTTCATCAAAGGCTATGAATATTCCCTGTTAAATATTTTTTGCATTAAAAAAATAGTAAACATTACAAAGCATAAAAATAAGACACAGCTATGATATAATGTCCACTCTGTTCATCAGCAACTTTTGGCAAGCTTGAAATGTAAGAAAGGATTGCTATACCTATTGAATGAAATATGAAGTGGAATGTTTACCACATTTGAGCAATTTTCTTGCTTGGCAACGAAACATGAATCACCACATCGAGATCCATTATATCATAGCTGTTCTAAAAGCAATAGTTTAATAACTAAATATGTATCGGTGATTAAATCATTTATCACCGATTTAGAAAACAATCACTACAAAATTAGTTTAATGATGATATAAGCAACAAAAAAATAACCCATTTAGTGTCGCGTTTTTAAATTATCATATGCTAATGTTAATATAAATTATGTTTCTTAGTTTTAAGTAATGATATTAGATTTGTACCATAGATAAAGACTTAAAGGATCTTGTATGGCAACAGATCTCAATACAATTCCAATGGGGAAACTTTGGCCCCTGTTTTTAAATAAAGTATACGACATGTACTCGCGAAAACTTACCAAAAAATACAGAAGAATGTTATTTTGCTATTAACCCTTTCAGTCGCAAGAGCAATTTGGCATCATCATTTTAGAATTTTTTTTTCTGATCGCCTATAGCCATTTATGATATCAAAAAGCACATAATTCGATTCTTCAAACTTTTTTCTATTAGAAAATATTTTTTATTAATCCCAATGTCAGCCCTATTATTTTTTTTTAAATTATGATCAGAAAAATGATGATGCCAAATGGCATCACTGGGACTGAAATGATTAAAATAATTAATAAGCATAATTTTAAAGACATTAATTAGTTATAATTTAAAAAAAAATGCTTAGATATTTACATGTTGTTAGTGCTGTCATTTGTAATAGGTGAATAATTACTAAAATTTTGTTTTAATTATAACTAATTAACATCTTTAAAATTATATTTATTAATTATTTTAATGGCAAAAGAACTTTCTTCTGTATTTTTTGTTAAATTTTTGTGAGTACATGTCGTATACTTTATTTAAAAACAGGGGCCAAAGTTTCCCCATTGGAATTGTATTGAGATCTGTTGCAATACAAGACCCTTAATTGTGAATTATTTTATTGATATCAAATTTGTGACTTTTGAATTAAAGTTTTAAAACAAAATATATAACATAGAATTCTACACAGTGTATCTGTTGAACTAAAATAAATTTAATCAAACAAATGTTAACATTGCATAAGTCATAAAATGAATTGAAAATATTTGCAATGGTAGAAATATTACTTTAAAATAACAATTATATTACCTTATACGATGGACTGTGGTCCCATAATACTTTATTAATATTTGAAGGCAAGTTGGGAACTGTTAACATACTGCAATCCATCTAAAATAAAGAGATATAACAATTCAAACTTATAACTGTTTACATTTAAGCTACAAAGATTTTTAAATTGCATGAATAAATTTAAACTCAATACGTTAATTATAAAGGACAAAAAGTTTTTAAAAAATTATTATAACGAAATAGATAAAGAGTTAAAGGAGAAATTTTCAGTTTAAAATTTAACAGAGATTAAAATTGACATGGGCAATGGATGTAGTACCTGATTTGAAGATGAAAACCGATAATTACTTGGTTATAAACTGTAACCATCGGTCTTACTTAAACAGGGTGTCTACAGATCAGGAAAGTCCCAAAAACGTAACGAAATTAATACTAGGATCGAGCATTTAAAAAATTTGTACACGATTGTAAAACTGGAATCACCCCTTAACTGAAGTAAACCTTTAACAATTAAACATAGGTCAAGAAATTTTGCCACGTAAACAAACGGAAGTATAAAGATTGTTGGTATTAGCTTTATATTTTTAATTGATAACTTTGTAGAGGGAACATATTTATTTTAGAAAAAAAGAGGTATGAAATATTATAAAAAGGTAAGATTATTTATATTCTTTTAAATATGAAAAGTGTTACAAGAAGGTCACTTAGTGGTTGGACCTGAACATTAAATTAGTTTTTATCAAAGAGTTGTGATATTTCCCATTCGTGAATCAACCATATCTTAAATTTGGTATTCTGTGTGGTCATGGATTTTCTATGGAATCTCAAAAAGTCATGGAATTTGGTTTACGGAATCCTGTAGACACCATGTTGAAATATTAAATTACTTTTAGTACATGAATTACATATCCCTTTAAGACCGAGCTATCACGATCGTGCGGGTATAAAAGAGAATGTTCAAGCTTTTCAAAAAAATTCGATACCGCAGCAGCTCAGTTGTACCATTCATTATTTGTATAAAAAATGACTGTTTTTAAGGAATTGCTGGCATTGATTCTGTTTAAGGCATTTTTTCAATAAAACTCTAAAATTTAGTCTCATAAACTTAAATCAGCACCATATGATAGCCGGTCTTAAAGGGATATAAGAGGACAGTGGTTTTATAAAAATATAAAAAGGCAATTAACTGAGATTATCGTAAGTGGTATGAATATGGTTGTATTACTGGATTGCAAATAAAGGCAGTGCCCTTGGAATCCAGCGCGAAAATCCTGGTCCCTGAGAAGTCTGGGGATAGTTCTTTGAATCCTGTGTTGTGGGGATGCTGGGTGGAGACACAGAACTCCCACTCCATAAGGGAGAACAGGTAAATCATCCCAGTCTGGGGCAGAAAAGTAGGAGAAAGTTGTGAAACAAATAAAGTAATTAAGGCATTCAATGTTATCACTACATAGTGAGTTATCACTATATTTTTCAAATTTTACATGTTGAAATACTGTAGTACAACTAGGTGTGTGAAACACTACACAATTAATACATATGCTATGCACTAGTGTTTTGGTTGTCTTTTTTTTTTTAATTCAGCATGCAGAACAAACTTAATGGTCCCGTCTGAAGTGTAATATTCACTTGTAGTTTAAGTTTGAAGTCGGGTATACCTTGTCTATCTAGAATGCGAGCCTCGAAAGCATTTTCCACCCCCATCCATGTATGTGTTTTTCTTTGAAACGGTGTGAGCGTGTTTTTCCCTCACCCTACTTGGGTTTGAACTGTTCGGATTGTTAACCTCTCAACAGAACCTCAAACGCGTTAGGTTTAGAAAAGCGATGCTCCCCCCGTTTCCTAGAAAACCAAGCGAAGGGAGGGGGGAAGAAAGTCTTTTCGAGGCTTCCATAGTAAATAGACAGACTTATAGCTCTTTTCATTTTTCTAAAAAGTTTTACGTCAACTACCACATGCAAGTGTTCCTTGAAAAACTTATTGTGACATTAAACAGGAACTTAAATACCAAACAAATGTCTATAGGTATTTTAGTGAGAGCTGTAGAGCGCTTTCAGACAGACTGACAGGCGGATCAATGTTTAAAAACCACTTTTCAAAATCAGCACCTTTCAAAATGTGTCGAAAAAAATGAAATATCATGGATTTTTTACTGTTTCATTACCTCATCTATATATATATATAAAAGGCAAAGTCAGGTCACTCATCAACGCCCAGCCAAAACTACTGGAGGTACAGCTACCAAATTTTAAGAAAATATTCTTTTATATCCTAGGCGTCATTTAAGAAGCGATTTTTCAAAATTCGAACCCAAAGGGATGTATGAAGGCAAAACGTGAGCCGATTTCTCCATAGGAATACTATTGTTATGAACTTTCAAATCTTTATTTCATTTGTTATACTGGATAAGATTTTTTCAACTCTATTGTAATTATATTTCCGAATCGGGAACAGCTATTATAGAATTAACGTTCTTGACGGTTTGGTGATTTGCGTAATGTTGCCAAGCAACAAAATAACCAAATGTGGTAAACATTTCACTTCATATTTCATGCAAATCGATAGGTATAGCAACTCGGCCTACGTTGAATTTTGAAGTTCGTCAATGTCGCCAATGAACAAAACGTCCATTATATCATAGCCAGAACTGAATTTAATTGATGTTTACAACAAAGATATGGTGGAATATTTTCAAAGTTAATAAGGAGTTTGTACTTTATAAAACTTTTGAAGCCATACAAGATGATGCATATCTGTTTCGTTTTCTTTCGTTTGTCATTACTGCACAGACTTGATGTATGACGATGTCTAAGAATTAATATTGAAATATGTTTTGGAGAATTCGGTGGTATTTGCTATAATATCTCATGACAGTAGAAGTGATAACAATTCTAGATCTTCTGAATACTTCTTCGAAATGCAATTCCCTCTCCATTAATTTTAAAGGGTTATAAAGCTAGTATTTTATATTGTGTACACAACTGAAATTATAAAAGATCATAATAGTTTTTAAACATTTTAAAATGCCATAGTAATCTATTGGTTAGATGTACTAAACTGGAGAATAAAAAAAAAGATTTAATTAAACAGCTTAAAAATATCAATTGGCAAACTAAGAAAGAAAGAAAAATATGAAGATTTTTAATGAGAACTTAAATATTTCCTCATTCATAATTATTTGCTTAAAATGTATCTGTTACTACTCTAGGTTCAGGAATATAGCATGCTGAAATTTATCGTGGGCTGCATGAAAAGTAAAATCTAATAAAAATCTTACGAAATATCCTTGCTGATTGCTTTTTTCAAAATTTCATTGTAATTTTTCAAGTTAAATTGTTTAAAAGCTTGCCAAATTTAAGAAAAATATCAATAATATTTGCTATAGAAAGCTTCATTAATAATAAACCTTATGAGCCTAAAAATTTAGTATAAAAAAGTTAATCTACTTGCATAAGATTTTTACAAAATATCTTTTGCTTGCTTATTTTAATTTCATTGCAAATACTCCCGGGCAATTTTTTAAAAAAAAGTGTTGAATTATCGAACAATAATAAGTGTATAAGCAAAATATAAATATTTATAGCTATATTAAATACTAAAACA
>JAFNEN010005606.1:0-15711 GCA_019343175.1 Oedothorax gibbosus
GCGAACACAGGAACAATAAAAAGTTCAAGAAAGTTCAGAAACGGCCACAAGGTGGGAGAAGCATCTTGGCACAGGAATACTGGTAGCACAAGTGAAAGGCAAGTCCACAGAATCACAGGGCAGAGACGTAGCACAAAAAAGTCTGGGAGGGCATCAGCGGGTCACACCGTGGACGGAGGCGAAACACCAACAGTGGCCCCCCGGATCACCAGGGAGCAAGGTCATACTGGTCGTAAACATCCTCGTCAGAGCATGAGGGGTCTGCGTCGTCGTCCTGGGAAGATCGACACGAGGAGCCGTCGGAGTAGACATGAAAGGGAGACGCTCCTGGGAGGCAGGAGGAGGAGCGGGAAGAGTCACCATGGACGTCGAAGCGGGAGCCATAGGAAAATCAGCCCGAGTGTGACCCGGGGGGCGGGGACCAGGAGAAGAGAAGCCCGAACCCAGTGGGGCGCGGTTCGGAGAGCTTAGCAGTGGCCTGGGAGGATCCGGTCCAGTGGGAGCCGAACGGCTGGAAAGATCAATGGGTTGGTCCGGGACCCCAGGAGTCAGAGGAAGGGGGTCCACAGGGCCGGCAGCGAGGAGCAGAAGGACTCACAGGCCGCGGACAGGCGGGGAAGGAGGGCCCTGTCGCAATGAGGTGGAGCGGACGTGGGCAGCAAGCTTGGACTTCTTGTAGGCAAGGAGGGTCGGGCAAGTCGGAGAGTCGGAACGGTGGGCATTGTTACTGGGGCAGAGCAGACAGTGAGGCGGGGCACAGCAACCAGAAGACCGATGGGTGCCGCCACAGATACCGCAAGCCGGCGGAAGAGAACAGTCTTTGGCAAGATGATCCAGATGATGACAATTGAAGCACCTACCGATGAAGATGAAACGCCGGACTCTGACTCGCAGATGGTCAATGGAGATCCTCGGAAAGCCGTCAAGAAAGTCACAGATCAGGGAGTCCGCTGAGAGGATGCAGTTCCTCGATCCGTCCCTGCCGTAGAAGAATCTGACGACATCGAGAGGACCAGGAGGACAGGAGGGGAGGCCAAGCAGGGCATCGCAGATGCTTGAAGCAGAGGAGAGCTCGGAGAGACCGAACACGATGACTCTCTGGCGGGCGGAGTGCACAGGAGGAGGGGGAGGGCCCAGCGGGGAGGGAGGCCCATGGATCACGACATCGTCGCCAAAGGAAACCCTCTTCAGGCTTGAACGAGAGGAGCGCCGGCTGTTGATGGTGGAGGACAGGAAATGTGAGGTCCCGGATGCAGACAGTTCATCATGAAGTGAGGGTGGAGCAGATGAGCCTCGACCCGAATCCCGAGAGCTCCAAGAGTGGCGGGGACGAGGGGAACTGTCGTCTGTGGCATTAAAGGGGGACTAATGGGCGAGACAGGAGAGATCTCAAGAGCATCAGCGGCAGCCTTGGCACGTGAGGCGAGGGACTGCAGGCCTCGTTCCGAGTCATCCACAAGAAGAATGATCCTGGCCAGGGCAGACGCGATGGAGTCGACACGAGTCTCAGCACACAGGGGGTCGGTGTTCGTAGCAGAGGAGGCAGTCACCGGGGGAGGAGAGTCATCTCCGGAGGCAGCGTCACAAAGCGCGGGAGGAGTCCAGAGGGCCTGGAAGTCATCTCCGACGGCAATGGAGCAGGTCGTCGGCAGAGGGGCGTCTTCGCCAACAGCAGCATCGGAGGTGGCCGGGGGGACCAAGGGGGGGGACACCAGGGAGAAGAGAGGAGGCCGAGTGGAGTTCCAGTGTCGTGAGAAGGCAGTCCTCGACGCCACGGATAGCCTGCATGAAGAGGCCGCAACCAAAGTCAGTAGAAGAGTCAGGGTCAAAGGTGCCAGGACCCCGCGCCTCGTTGAGGTAGAAGCCAAGGTGGAAGTCCCCATCAATGAGTTCTCTGAGCATCTCAACAGCATCGTGTGCGTCGGGCGGAAGGGAGTTGATGGCGTCGAGGAAGGACAGGTACTCAGCCTCAGCCTGCTCAAGCTGACCCGAAAGGGAGAGAAGGGCAGGAATGCAGGTCTCGAGGGCAGCAGCAGCAGAAGGGTTGCCGGAGCGAGTCCAAATAGCATGGTGGGTGTCAGCAACCAGGGAGGCGATAGAGAACACGACGTCAGTGGTTCCAGCGACCAGGTCGTCTATTGCAACAGTAGTAGGCTCAAGGCAGAGGGAATCCGCAGGGAGGTGAAGGTCCTCAATCGTCTTCCAGCAAGGAAGAAGCGGGAAAACATAGATCAGAAGGTCTCCAGCACGATGGGCTTCTCTGGAGAGAGATCGTGTCATGTCCCGAAGCTCGAAGAGGCCCGCAAAGATGTCTGCGAGACGAGGGAGATCCTGTACCAGGGGGGCAAGGCTCCCTGGTGAAGAGGCATGAGACGCATCAGAAGGAGGAGCCACAACAGGAGGCGCCAGCAAGGCAGGATGATCATCCTGGGGCAGCACGGGCGGATGGTCAGTCTCCACAGCGACGTCGCAAAGCGTCGAAAGTGGAGGGGGGGCAGCAGAAGCAAGGGTGCTCAAGTCGATGATCTTGAGGAGGAGGTCTTCAAGTTCCCTGGATCTGAGGAAGAGCTCGCCAGTGCCCAGGATGACGGGGCAGCGTTCGTCAGATCCCCTCGCATGGTAGAGGGAGTCGCCGAAGGGGGAGTCGATGTAAGTTCGGAAGTCATCGGCAACATCGGAGGCAGTCAGAGGAAGCTCGTCGATGACGTTCAGGACGATGGAGTACTCAGTCCAGAGTTTCTCCAAAGGGGGGTACAGCTCACGGAGTGATGGCAGGGCGGACTCGAGGGAGGCAGCGGTCTCGGGGGCGGGCACCCGGGAGGAGAGAGACAGGAGGAGGTCCGAAGCCAGGGGGAGGATGGGGTCAATGGTAGAGCACACTTTAGATAACAAGTCATCCGCAGCAACAGCAGTGTGTTCCAAAGAGAAGTCGTCGTTGTTGACCAGGAGTTCGTCATACTCCCTCCAGCGGGGAAGCCGGCCTAGAAGCAGAAGAGTTGACCAGCTGCGGTGAGCAATCGTAGCAAGGTAGTCCGCCAAGTCTCGAAGGTCGTAGCACAGCTTGTAGAGGTCTCGGAAGTCCGGGATGACGTCCGACATGGTGAGCATGCAAGGAAAGAGATGAGCACATAAGAAAAGTGGCAGATCACAGACGGGACACACAACAAAAACAAATCAGAGAAAAATCCTAACGAAAGACAAACGTTAAGTCAAGGGATAAAATATTTACTCGCTCTCGGCCAAGGCACAGGTGGTCCTGGTCAACAGGTAAGTTGCAAGGCTAATCTAGAGTACCGCCAGGGGGCTCTCCAGGGCAGACCGTAAAAAACAGGAAACAGCAGAAACATGCCAGCAGGGGGCCAAGCCAAGCATCAACCAGCAGGGGGACACCCAGGCAGTCAATGAGACAAGACTGGGCAGGGGGACAAGCCAAGGAGGGCAAAACCACGTGACGCAGCAAGCGTAAAACCGGGCAGGGGGACGCCCAGACCTGCGAGAAGCAAGCCAAAAGGGCAGGGGGGAAACCGGGGAAGAGGTGGGAGATCCCCAGGCCGTTTATCCGACCAATGAAGGACGGCACTGACACCCAGAGAGCACACACCAAGCAATACAGTAGAAAGACAAGCATAAAACGACTTACCACAGGAACCACCAGGGAGGAGATGATCTTAGCCAAAAGGCCGAGAAGCGATAATGAATCTTTTTAATTAAAAATTAATATTAAAATTTAAAAACAATTAAAAATTGGGTATCCCATAACCTTAAATAAACCCGCGCGCTCGCAAATCCTACATATTTAAAACATGTTTACCATGGTTGATATTTTAAAGCAGTCTAATATCTAAAAAGCTAAATTCCAAAAATTAACAGAAATGTAAAAAAAAATTAAATTAAGTAAAAAAAAAAAAACTAAGAATTGTTCAATAAAAATAATTTTGAAAACATCCATCGTCACCAATTCCCATTGTGGCTAAGTCCCCCAAAAAGTCTGCACTTAGAAATATTTCGAACATGCCACAGCGAAATCATGAAATATCATTTATTGCGATCATAACGCGCGGGAGGGACGCAAAGCGGCACGACCGCGTGGCCCGGTTTCACGCGTTGCTACAGCAACAACAGTCCCCTGCTCGGGCGCGCGAGGAGCCGCTTTAAATTTCAAAATTTATTTCATTTTAATTTTAAAAAAGCAATCGTCTCCCTCTCCATTTCACCGAGAGAGAGCGGCCGGGTGGTGGCGTGCAGTGGGGAAGGTGGCTAGGAGTGGCTGTTCTTCTGCTAAAGAAGACAGAAAAGAAAGCTTAAACACACTTCCACAACACCTAAAAAAACAAACGGCCCTTCTCAGGGCCAAAAAAAATTATTACCACAAACAACAATCACATATATATGAAATTAAAAACTATTAACTTAAAAAAAAGAGGAGACGGGGGAGGGATACACCAAAAGTGGTGGCTCCCTCTACGCCTTTCGAAACTGAACGGTTTTCTTTTCTACGGCAATATTACATATTTAACTAATAAATTATTTGTATATGCAGGGCGTGATAAATATTTTGAATTTAAAAAAAAAGGGGGGGGGGGGGCATATCTAACAATAAATGTTAGGTATTTGTGCATTTTAAAAAATTGTAAAATTAAATCTCTTGCAGAGAAAACAAGTTTACACTTCAGTTAATTTGTTTATCCCTCAGAGGGTTCAACAAATTATATTGCATTGGAAAGTGTGTATGTGGTGTGATCTACTATTATTTATTATTTTGGGCCCTTCGAGTCTGTAGTGCAACGACTCGTGAACCCATGGCTTGGCGGACATAAATGCCCTACACAAACCCTGTTACAAAAATTAGTTTAATATCGAAGGTATCGAATAGATACCGTATCAGATATTAAGCTGATAAGAACAGATACTACACTTTGATCTTAGCCAAAAGGCCGAGAAGCGATAATGAATCTTTTAAATTAAAAATTAATATTAAAATTTAAAAACAATTAAAAATTGGTATCCATAACCTTAAATAAACCCGCGCGCTCGCAAATCCTACATATTTAAAACATGTTACCATGGTTGATATTTTAAAGCAGTCTAATATCTAAAAAGCTAAATTCCAAAAATTAACAGAAATGTAAAAAAAAATTAAATTAAGTAAAAAAAAAAAAACTAAGAATTGTTCAATAAAAATAATTTTGAAAACATCCATCGTCACCAATTCCCATTGTGGCTAAGTCCCCCAAAAAGTCTGCACTTAGAAATATTTCGAACATGCCACAGCGAAATCATGAAATATCATTTATTGCGATCATAACGCGCGGGAGGGACGCAAAGCGGCACGACCGCGTGGCCCGGTTCACGCGTTGCTACAGCAACAACAGTCCCCTGCTCGGGCGCGCGAGGAGCCGCTTTAAATTTCAAAATTTATTTCATTTTAATTTTAAAAAGCAATCGTCTCCCTCTCCATTTCACCGAGAGAGAGCGGCCGGGTGGTGGCGCTGCAGTGGGGAAGGTGGCTAGGAGTGGCTGTTCTTCTGCTAAAGAAGACAGAAAAAGAAAAGCTTAAACACACTTCCACAACACCTAAAAACAAACGCCCCTTCTCAGGGCCAAAAAAAAAAATATATTACCAAAAAAACAACAATCACATATATATGAAATTAAAAACTATTAACTTAAAAAAAAAGGGGAAAAAGACGGCGGAGGGATACACCAAAAAAGTGGTGGGCTCCCTCTACGCCTTTCGAAACGGGGAACGGTTTTCTTTTCTACGGCAATATTACAATATTTAACTAATAAATTATTTGTATATGCAGGGCGTGATAATATTTTTGAATTTAAAAAAAAAAGGGGGGGGGGTCATTATCTAACAATAAATGTTAGGTATTTGTGCATTTTAAAAAAATTGTAACTTAAATCTCTTGCAGGGGAAAACAAGTTTTAACACTTTAAAGTTAATTTGTTTTATCCCCTCAAAAGGGTTCAACAAATTAATATTGCATTGGAAAGTGGGGTATGTGGTGTGATCTACTATTATTTTATTTCTTTTTGGGCCCTTCGAGTCTGTAGTGCAAACGATCGTGAAACCCCATGGCTTGGCGGACATAAATGCCCTACACAAACCCTGTTACAAAAATTAGTTTAATATCGAAGGGTTTATCAAAATAGATACCGAAATTCAGATAAATTAAGCTTGATAAGAACAGATAAAAAACTTGTTTTTATTTGATCCAAAAGGAAATAGAAAAGTACAGACCAAGCCAAAACGGGCGACAAAAATAAAATATACCGGGAGGTCCCCATAAGGGGACGGGGATCGTGGAGGTGCAATACAATAAGAAAATAAAAAAAAAAACACAACAAAGACATAAAAAAGGCAAATATATAAAAGGCATACAAATAAAATACATAAAAAACAATGGGGAAAAGAATAAACAGAGTCGTGAAACAGCAGTAAAAAAAACACCAAAACAGAGAAAAAAAAAAATAAATAAATGACAGGGGCGGGACAGATGACCTGAGTTAGGAAAAATCCGGCCCCCTTCCAGAAGAGGCCAAAGCTGGAGGGGGAGGGGAAGCAGGGCGGCGAGGCTGGGCAAGGGGGCAAAGGCAGCAGAAGGCAGGTGTGTGGGGCACAACCAGCCAGGTCCCGACGGAGGCGAGGAGCGGACCCAGGCCAGCGAGGCGGGGCTGTAGTCAATCAGCGGCATCAGGGGGGTCCGCACAGGGCCGACCACGAGCCATCTGTACCTAATTCAGGCCCACAGAAAACATACCCAAAGGGAGCCTGCAAAGGTTTATAGCTACTAAAAAATGGGGGCGGGCCCGGCAGGAGCCAGGAAACAAGCCATCGTACCCCTCCGGGCCAGGAAAGGGAAAAAATCGAGGAGGCGAGCCTCGTAACAAGGCGAGAACCTGAGAGGCAGCACAAAGTGGTCCAACCCACGTCCCCGCCACCGGTCGGAGCGGGCAGGAGGAAAGCCAGCAGGGCGCCCAGCACAAGAGAGAGAGCAGACCCCCGGGCAAATGTCAGAGTAAAGGCGTGGAAGGGGCGCTCAAGACGGGGCAGAGAGACAATCCCGATTCCAGAAGAACCAGGCAAGACAGGACTAAAGAGGCCCGGACGCGAGCCGTCAGAGAAGAAGGGCCCCCTGGACAGTGCCCAGGAGAAGGGTGGCGCACAGCGAGCAGGGCAGGAGGAGCCGACCCAAGGGAATGAAAAAAGAGGCACGCAAAAGATGAATGAAGGTGCAGCAAACGGTCGGGGCTCACATCGACGGGTGAACCGGTAAATGGGAAACCATAAAGTTCACTCGAATGCTCCCATCCGTTGCGAGAACAGTAATTTTGCGCACATCGTCGCGTACTTCCTGGAACCACAAGTTGCCCCAGGACATAAATCGTTTGCATGGTCCAAGCCTAGGCAACCGACGATGATGGCATCGAACCGATGCGGTTTCCCTATGGCCAGTCAATCGAACCAAAGGTTGATATTTGTTAATTTTAATTCGACGGCCCTAACCAAGCGCCTCTACGCGGTCCTCGAATGGCACCGTCACATCAATAATCAAGAGTGAACCGTCGGGCGTCGAACGACAATGTCGGCGCAAAGGAAGAGTTAGTGTCAGGGACCCGGGTTCACAGTGTGCGGACGGCTGGGGGGCACGGACAATGCGATCTTGGAATTTCATATGGCGGAGGTTCCAAGAGCGCTGTGGACGTGCGTGGTAAAAATGGAATTGGACACCACCACGAACCCACACGCCGGCATTCTGATTGATTGCCGAACCTCCGCGTGCCATAAGGCAAACCCCCAGCCTGGCGCGAGGTTGAAGCGCCAGTGCAGAAGCGTGTGAAGACCTCGGCCGTGAAGGCAAGGAGGCGGGTGGAGGCTAACGGTGGCAGCTGCCTTCCCCTGGTCGGTTTGGGACTAATTCCTCTCCAGTGGTTAATCACTGAGTGACTTCAGCTGTCTGAAGAGGTAGGCCCTAGAGCCTGGGTAATAGTAGTTTCGACCTAGATGATATATGGCCGATCGTGATCTAATCATTCAGTGCCAGAAACACCGGACCAGGAGACGGAATTCTTATTAAGACGAGACATGCAGCCCGAACTTGGACCACACTGACCCGCCACTCCGCCTCCATGATCTCGGCACGGAAGAAACCCGAAGGTAAGGCAAACAATATTGTCGTCTGTCCGGGTCCACTCCAGCCTTCTTTCCCGACAGAAAGTCCTTCCCGAGACTGAGAAGCAGCCTCCAACCAGCTGATCTTTGCTGGATAACATCTTAATCGCGTATTTTAATGTGGTCGATGTCCCACGGTGTCGAAGGATTGGACAAACGGCTCCGCCCTCCGAATCCGGCGGGCCCCGAAACTATTTCGCGTCTGCTCGCTGAGGAGGTTGAAGATAAG
The DNA here is from genome assembly GCA_019343175.1 of Oedothorax gibbosus. Lineage (NCBI taxonomy): Eukaryota > Metazoa > Arthropoda > Arachnida > Araneae > Linyphiidae > Oedothorax > Oedothorax gibbosus. The sequence goes on from JAFNEN010005606.1 coordinate 8,409, forward strand.
ATTAACCCTGCTCAGAATTTTTTTTCGATCCTCAACAAAATCCTTCTTTTTAAGGGGAAGGTTACGTGAAGGGCATTCTATCCCCGGGGGAAGATATGTTCCTCGGATAGGCCGGAGCATCTGCAGGAAACCAACCAAAGAATTGTGTATCAAATCTATCTGATCCCCAGACCAGGTCGAAAGGCAGTGATAGTCCTGCTTGGGATGTAGCCCCACCCTAACGCCGAGGTTTCTTGTATGCCTCGTCATTCCGCAGGAAAAGGGGACTTGATGGCCCCCGAATGAGAAGGTGTTTGGGAAAGTGCCCCTGGGCGAAGGAGCGTTTGCGAATTTTCAAGGGTAGCACACTTACGGGGCTTAAAACGTAAGCCCGCCTTCTCTGCGGAATCAGAATAACATTGAGGGTGCTGAGGGTAAGTCCTCGGCGGAGGGGGCCGCCCAGAATGTTTATCGGCGTACGCCCCGGAATTTTTAAAATTTTGAGCCCCCGGATACACAATACCGGGGGGGCGTAATCACCGCTCACCGCCGGAGCATGTGTTCGATGGTAAAAATTGAAGAGTAAAGAAACTTCAGAGGACCAACCCTGGGGCACGCTGGCCTCCATCGGGATGGGGATCAGAGAGGCCCTCAGGGAGACGGATTTTTGCACCTGGCATTGGTGTAAAGAGCTTTGATTTCTCGATGACCTGGGGGGGAACCCCGATGTGTGTCAGATCCAGAAATCAGGGGAGGGGGGGGACAGACCAAAGGCATTTCTAAAGTTTGAGCCAGGCCAGAAAAAAAGGGCAGATTTGGATGATCTAGCCTGACTCAACATGTTGCTGTATAAGAAAGAGTTGTGCTCGAGGGGAAACCCTCCAAACTCCCTGAAACCCTTCTGCTGAGGGGAGAGGAAAACCCTTGGTTTTTTTTTTTTTTCCCCCCCAATCATAAAAAACGTTTCCCCCCCGGGCCCATCCCCGAAAAGGGGGGCCCCCTTTGGGCCCCCCTTTGGTATTTTAAAAAAGGGGGGGCCAAAGGGAGCCAAATTAAGGGGAACCTAATGTCTCGGTTCCCCCGTGCCTTGGCGCCAAAAAAACGGATGTTAGGCTTTTTGCGGCCAAGGCATTCCAGGGGGACGGGACCAACCAAAAAAAATCTGGGAAACCGCACTTAACCAGATAGTAGGTTTAAGATGGAGGGGCGCCAGGGATTCCTTTTGGCTTTCAGGGATCGGAGGTAGGGGAAAATTGAGGTTTCAGGGGTGTCCCGGAAGGGCCGGGGTGGAAAAAAATTAGGAAGGGGGGAATTAAAAAAAACGCTTTTTTCCAAAAAAACCCTCCTCTTTTAGGAGTAAGGGGGGCAGGAAGGAAACCTTTCAATTTTCGGGCAGGATCGGGGGCCGGGAAAAGGGGTTTCAGAGGAACAAAAAAACAAAACCATAATTTTTTCAATGGAGGGGGGAATTGTTGGGTCGTGGAGGGGAGTTTAAAAACCTTCCTCCAAAAGTTTTTGGGCGCAACGGAGGGACGTTTTTTCCGGGGGGGCCCCGGGGAATTAAGGGCAAAGGTTTCCGGACCGGCCGTGGAAAAGAAAAAAACGGGGCATAGGGACAGTTCGCCCTGGGGGCAACTCAGTATTGAAGTCCGTTTGGCAATTTTTGTTTAAAGCCAGCCTCTTTTTTGTCAGTTTACGGTTGGAAGGGGACCCATTGTTAAAAAAAAAAAAAGTGGAGTACGAGCCCCTGTCGGGCCCAGCGAATTTCCGCAAGGGGGATCGGGGGGACAACGGGGGGCCAGCAGTTGACTGGGGGGGACCGGGGGGGGGACGGAAAACGCCGGGCGGGCGGGGGGACGGAAGGCCGGGCCCGGACGAGGAAAAGCCTTGCTGGAAGGCTAGCCGTGTAGATGTTGAAAAATTTTTTGGTTCGTCTTAGGGTTTCGATAGAGGAGATTGTTAAAACAAAAAAGGTCCCAATCCACTTTTGTATGGAAGAAGCTTGGGACGGGCGTCGGCCCCAAGGAACAAAAAAGGTCTATCGTTCAGGGGAAAAAAGGATAAGCAGGGGCGGGGGGGGGGGGACCCGGTCATCCCCAATTTTCAAAAACGGGTTCGTTCCCAGTGTCGGTTCCACCCAGGGAGGGGTGCAAACACACACAGGGGGGAAGATGGGCGGGGGGCAAAAAAACAGGGGGGCCGGGGGGGGAGGGGGAACCGCTTAGGAAAAAGCGGGAAAGAATCCCACCAATCAAGGGAAAAAGGGGCCCCATCATTCCACAAATCGGGCCCAGCAATTTGGGGGGGCAGAATTTTAACCCTGCCCAAAAGGGGGGTCCCCATAGGCCAGAAATTGCCCTTTCATTTCCAGGTGGGGGGGCCAAGGGGGGGGGGGCTGGAACGTGGCCCAGGCCCCGCAGGTTTTGGGGAAAAAGGGGCCGAGGGCCCGGCAATTCCCACAGAAGGGGGAAGAGGGGGCCCCAGCCGGGGGAGAGGGGAGGGGTTTCAAACCCACGGCAGGGAAACCAGCAGGGCGGGAAGGGGGGCCAAGGCGGGAAGGCGGTGGGGGGCCCAAGGTTGAAAAAAAAAAAAAGCCAACAGGAGGGGGCCGGAAATGCGGGGAAAGGGCAGGGGGGGCAAAAAAAACAATCCCAACACAGGCAGAAGGGGTTCTCTTTCAAGGGGGGGGGGGGGACTGGAAGGAAGGAAGGCACGTCCGGAGCTGGGGGCGAACGCACGGGTCCGTAGGGGCCCAGTTCCCAAGGGGAGGGTTTTGAAGTTAAAAATCTCACCGGGCCCATGGGCCAAAAAGGTCCAGGAAAGGGGAAAAAAAGATCCAAGGGGGGGAACCCCAAAAACCTAGCGCAAAAAAAAAGAAGGATGGAGGGGGAGGTCCGAACGGATTGTGATCAGAAATTTATCCGGGTTCCGGGGGCCACACAAGAGGGGGACCGGGGGGACGTGTGAATCGGGGGGGCCATCCCAGGGAAAAGACGGGGACCCAAGGGGCAAGGCGGCCCAAACTGGGAGATCCAGGGGAGGGGAGGGGGAGGCCGAAGGGCCCCGGGGGAGCGGTTACAAGAGAATAGGATTCAAGGGGCCAGGGGGGGGTCAAAAAAACAGGGGGGGCCATTGGGGGCCGCCGTCGGAGGGGGGGGGGGGGGGGGGGACCAGTGTTCGGGCAGGGGGAGCGAAGATGGAAAAAAAAAGTCTCGTACGGGAAATTTTTTTTCCCAGCCCCACCACAATTTCGAGATTCCCCGTTCGGAGTCCAGCTAAAAAAACACCGAAGGGATGTGAGGGGGGACTGGGAATTTTAGAGGGAGTTCAGGAAAAAGGGGACACCGGGGGGGGGGGGGTGACAATTTCAAAAAAAAAAAAAACCACCAACCCAGGGTTTCAAGCGAAAAACATCAGGAGGAAAGGCCAGGGCATATGAGGTGGGGGGGGGGGGACAGCATTTTTAAACCAGGTTCCGCCGCTGACCTCCTCAATTTCTGAAGTTGTTAAAGCGCTCCACAAGTAGGGATGCAACGGTGGGGGGGGGGGGAATGTTCTAGGGGTGCAAAATAAATAGACACCAAAGGGAGGGGAGCACCGGAAGGGCAGCCAGGGGAGTGACCCGGGCCGAAGAAGGCAGTTTCATTAGGAAGGGAAACCCGTGCCAACGGAACGGGCTTCCCAAGACAAGGTAAAGGTTAGGAAAATGTGCTCTGACAGAGGGGCCGGCATCAGCAAATTTGGAGTTCGGGCCTCAAGAGGGAGAAAGGGGGGGCCCGGCAGGGTAGGCTGGGTCACCCAGGGTTGAGGATGTGAAGGGGGACCGGCCAAAGGTTTTTTACAAGTCGAAGGTGGAGTGTTTTCGTTCCTCCCCCCGGGGGGCGAAAGCCGATTCAAGGGGGGGGGTCGGAGGTTTTCCAGTCCGGGGGGACGGGGGGGGGGGAGGGGAAGCGGTGGGCCCGGGGGGGGCGTTCCATTTCCAGGGGGGAATCAAAAACAGGGGATACCATGGGGGGGGGGGGGGGGGGACCCAAGTGCCGAGAATGGCCACTGAGGGGGGCACCAAAAGGCAGGCAAACAGCCATTGGGAGGGCGGGGGGAACACCGCATGTCGTAAAGGTAGTCGGACGGGGGGACGGTTGGTCACAGGGGAGGAAGTGCCGGGTTACCCAGGGAGGGGGGGGAGCCCCAGCAGGGTCGGGGGGGGGAAGCATTCCGGGGACGAGGGGGCCCAGTTCACAAGCCAGGTTGTTGGCCCAAAAGAGGAGGTGGAACGGTAGGGAGTTTTGATGTTTCATGGAACAAAATAGGGAGGCAAGCTGTGCAGGCGGCATCGGATGGCCGTGGGGCCCAGGCCGCGGGAACCAGGGAACCCAAATTTCACGGTGGGTCGTCACGAGGGAAGGTCCTTCCCACAGGGCAGAAACCCAACCGGGGGAAGATGGGGCAACAAATTCAGAAATGGGGGATTTGGGCCCCAGGGGGCCAAAGCAAAAAAAATGGTTTTGGCCACAAGCAACAGAGGGGTTGCCAGGGGCAGGAATTCCGGGGGCAGTCAAGTAGGGGGAGGGGGACCGGGCCCATCCGGAGGGGGACAGGGAAGGAGGGGGGGAAAGGGGGGGGGTTCCGCAGGGCAGGGGAATGGGGACAAGGAATAGCAGCCTGTGTGCCAGCAGGCGGGGGTGGCCAAAGCAGCAAGAGTTTGCCAGGCATGTCCCAAAAAAAAAGGGGTCCTTTTAGAGTTGTTGCCCCCCCGCCAAAGGGCAGGGCATTTCCGAGGCGGGGGAAGGAGGGGAAAAAAAAAGGAGGGAGCCCCCGTGGGGGGGGGGGGGGGGGGGGGGACGGATAGGTGGTTGGGGGCCGGCCCCCCAGCGAAAGACCCAAAGGTCGTGGGGGCGGAGAGAGGGGCATCCAAGGCCCAAAAAGGGCCCCCACACCAGTTTTTAGTGTGGGGCCAACCAAAAGGCGGAAGCAGCCAGGAGTGAAAAAAGGTCAAATGGGGCAAATAGGGGAAAAAGGGGGGGCAGCTGGGCCCCAGGCCAAAATCGGGACGGGCGGCCCAAGGCCGACGGGGGGACCCATGTACGGTCATGGTGGGGGGGGTCGTCAGGCACGGAGGAAAAAAAAAACCCCACCTTCAGGCAGAAGGGCGGGGAGGGGCGGGGGGGAGGTTTCAATGGCACATTTTAGGGAAAAAGGCAAAAGCTGGCCCAGCAAATTCGATGCGCCCAAAGGCGCGGGGGTGGGACCAGGGGGGGGGACAGGTCATGGTGGGTTCGGTCGCGGGAGAAAAAGGTGCCCCCCCCCAATCAGGTCAGGAAGCGGGGCGGGCGGGGGGGAGGGGGTTTCAATGGAGGGCACCATAGGGAAGCAGGTTGGGGGCAGCATTCGTGGGGGCGGGCCAAAAAAGGGCACGACCAGGGACAGTCATGGGGGGTTCGTTCGCGGAGGAGCCACCCCCATTCAGGCAGGAGGGGGGCGGGGAGGGCGGGAAAGGGTTCAAAATGGCACCACCACCAAGGGAAAGGCAGGGTTTTGGGGCAGCAATCGTGGCAGCCAGGCCGCGGACCAGGGAACAGTCATGGTGGGGGTCGTTCGCCGGAGAGCCCCCCATCCAGGCAAGGGGAAGCGGGGAAAAGCGGGGGAGGGCAATGGCCACATTAAGAAGTAGGCTGGGGGCCAGAATCGGATGACGGCCGCCAAGCGCGGGGGGAACCAGGGGGGGGGTGGGGGGGGGGGGGAACAGGTTCATGGTAGGGGTCGTACGCGGGAGAGCACCTTTTCCATTCCAGGGGCCAAAGGAAGCGGGGGGGAGGTTGGGGAGGGAAAACTCAGAGTGAGTGCCCAAGGGATCAGGGCCCACACGGGGGCCGCCAAGCAAAAAACCAAGGGTGCCAAGCAGGGTCTGGGCAGGTCAACAGCCAGGGAGGAGGGGGACGGCACCTCAGGAGGGGAAAACCGGGGAGAGGGGGGCGGTCCGCAGGGAGAAAAGGGGGGAACAGGGGAAAAGCCTGGGGGCCCTTATTTTAACCAAACTTTGATTTCTTGTAGGCACCCAAAAAAAAGGGGGCCGAGAAAAAGCGATAAATGGAAATTCTTTAAAAATTAAAAAAAATAAATATTAAAAAATTTACAAAAAAAACAACAGTTAAAAAAAAAAATTGGTATTCCAGACACTTAAATATAACTTTAAATAAAACCCGCGCGCTCGCACAATCCTACATATTAAAAAACATGTTACCATGGTTGATATTTAAAGCAGTCAAATATCTAAAAAGTTAAATTCCAAAAAATTAACAAAAATGTAAAAAAAATTAAATTTAAGTAAAAAAAAATACTAAAGAATTGTTTAAAAAACCTTAAATTGTGCAATAAAAAAAATTTTGATAACATCCATCGTCAAATTGACTGCGGTTCAAATTACGACGCCCGCCCGTCGCCAATTGCCACCGTGTAGCTCTGATAAGCCCGACTTTGAAGGAAAACGCATAACACGAAAAACGTTTAAATTTTTGGATTAGTTTTAAGAGATTAGTTAACTAAAAACTAGTAAAATTAACAAATAATATTACATTATTTTATATTTTTAAATTTGTTTAAATTAATTTAATAAAATTTAAGGAATGAAATTTCACTCAACTTATTTTAAAAATCTTTTATTAAAAATACTTAATTAACAATTTTAATAAGTAACAGACTTTAAGAAATAACCAATTGAATAATTAAACGACTACTGACTTCTATTTCTAGCCTCCTTAAGGACACAGACAATTATGCCTCGTAATTCACAAGACAAATAATTTAACCGATAGTTTTAAGGGGATTAGTTAACTAAACTAGTAAAAATTAACAAATAATATTACATTATTTTATATTTTTAAATTTGTTTAAATTAATTTAAAAAAAATTTTAAAGGGAAAGAAATTTCCACTCAACTTATTTAAAATCTTTATTAAAAAATTACTTAATTAACCAATTTTAATAAGTAACAGACTTTAAGAAATAACCCAATTTAATAATTAAAGGGACTACTGACTTCTATTTCTAGCCTCCCTTTAAGGACCCCAGAAATTATGCCTCGTAATTCACAAGACAAAATTAATTTAAACCGATTAGTTTTAAGAGATTAGTTAACCTAAACAGTAAAATTAACAAATAATATTACATTATTTTATATTTTTAAATTTGTTTAAATTAATTTAATAAATTTAAGGAATGAAATTTCACTCAACTTATTTTAAAATCTTTTATTAAAAATTACTTAATTAACCAATTTTAATAAGTAAAACAGACTTTAAGAAATAACCCAATGAATAAATTAAAA
>JAFNEN010005608.1:0-23934 GCA_019343175.1 Oedothorax gibbosus
CTGCACTCTTTATTCCTTCAGCCACAAGAGTACATCTAAATATCAAGTCAAGATAGTATGGAACCCAGCCACGTAGTAGAAAGCTAGTTATGCCTCCGACACCTTCTTGCAACAGTTTGTGACACAGGCCCTCGTCCAAGAGCTTCGAGACAACCCCAACAGTCATCTCACCTACGAAACCATGGTCGTGCGCATCTTGAAGCGTTTGGCAGAAGAAGGGTTCGGCCTGTCGTGGGATCATCAAATCCTCGAGACGACCCGACACGTTTACGTGCCTCCCGCACTGCACGCGCTATTGGAACACGTGTGGAAAGAGAGGAAAACCTCCGCCGTCACGTTGGAAGAGCAGCATTGCATCGAACGCATTCTCGGCAGAGATTACGTGCGGCAGACGGATTTGGTGAAACTGGCCGGATGCGTGCACAAATTTGCACGGGACGAAAAAGACGTCTGGATGCTGTTTGCGGTCGACGGGTTGCTGGGACAAGATCCGAAACGATACGTGGACTCGCTGAGGTGTGAGGAAGGACCCAAAGCCAAGCACGTGAGGCTGGTGAGGAAATGGTATCTGGAGGAAAGGGTCAAGCATCCGGCCGAAATGAAAGAGATTTTGGAAGACGTATTTCAACGAGGTGCGGGTGAGAAGGAATATGTCGAAGCGGTGGGAGAAGAGTCGGTGAAGCAGATTGTGGAATGGTTCGAAATTCGAAAGAAAAGGGCAGAAGGAGAATCGAGTCGAAAGAGAAGTAAGACGGCTGTGGAAAGCGAGTAGACACCACCACTGCTCGAGAGAACAATTTGAAAACTCACACCAAAACATTGTTGGGCATCTTGCAAAGAAAACCAAGAAGACTCGGGGGGTAAATTTGTATTACCAGCCGTGATTGTAAATTCCAAACCCTGGAGACGTAAAAAATCAAAACGTCTATGGAGTAAACATAATGAAAAAAAAAAAAAAAAAAAAAAAAAAAAAAAAAAAAAAAAAATTTTTTTTTTTTTTTTTTTTTTTTTTTTTTTTTTTGAAACTCTATATAAGCTCCCGACACCTCACAGACTGCATTATTTTTTTTCTTCTCCTTAGGGTCATGAAAGTGCTGGAAGATCATGATGAGAATATCGGGGAATATTGCTGCGACCGTAAATGTTACAAAGCACCCGAAACACAGGTGGATGAATTGGCTTGCGAAAAGTGTCACAGCTTTGGATATTGCAAATGTCTTTGTTCCACTTTAATGTCGATCCCGTACAATGTTTGCTGTAGCAAAAAGTGCTCCAAGCTGGGTTACGATATTTGCATCTTGTGTCGATTTGCCTGTTATTGTCTGTGCGACTATCGCAACAATGATATTGTCAAAAGGCCTGGCATTGTTACGGCTCGTATCAACTGCAAACTCGTAGAAATGTTTAAGTACAAAGGCGAGCGAAAATATTGTTGTGAAAAGCAATGCATACCCATACCGACACTGGTCGTTCGTGGATTAGCGTGTAGGAAATGTAAAGCCGTCAACTATTGCAAGTGTGAATGTCCGACATGGATGCGACGTTACAAGGAAGCTGTCGAACAACTGATGCAAGAATGGCAATACAACGAACAACGATACTTTTACAACTTTATACCACAATAAAGGGATGGCTCGAACAGAGAACGGACGAGCGGCATCCAAACGAAAGCGTCTCGAATATTTACGACGGAAGGAAACAAGATCAATGGCGAGCACACATCAACCTATGATATTTAGGGCTCCCCACCCACCCCTCCAACCGATTATTCGAGTCAATAATCCACCGGCTCCACAACAGCCTCCCGTCAACCCTCCTCTCGTGGCGAACAATCCTCTAGTTGGTCAGCAAGGTGGCGTTCAAAATGCTCCCGTGGTGAACAATCCACCTGCCGTGGCAAACAATCCACAAGCCGGTCAAAATCCTCCCGTGGTGAACAACCTTCCAGTTGGTCAGCAAGGTGCCGGTCAAAATCCTCCCGGCAACCCACCTCCCGTGGCAAACAATCCACCAGTTGGTCAGCAAGGTGCCGGTCAAAATGCTCCCGGCAACCCACCTCCCGTGGCAAACAATCCACCAGTTGGTCAGCAAGGTGCCGGTCAAAATGCTCCCAATCCAGGTCAGCAAGGTGCCGGTCCTCCCGTCAATCCACAACCTCGTCTCGCTCCACCAGTGTTTGTCAAACCGTTCTGGCAAAAAACGCTCGATTTCTTTAAATCCTTCAAAGGACTCGTGATAGCCGTCGCTGGGGTAGGAATAACCTGGCTCTGTTTGGACGGCGTCTTGAAATGGGTCGTCTTGGGCATGTTGGCTTTCATCATTCTCTTGTGGATCATATGCAGGGTCAAGTAAGAAAGACATGGCTGACGCACAAACGGAAATGCCGGCATCGATTCAACTCGTGTCACGATTTCGAGATGAAGGGTTTGCTGCCGTCGCTGTGGATGACACGCAATGTGTGGTCGTGATGGACACTGTATGGTTTCGGGTGTCACCGCAAGAACCCGACTGGGAGAGAACGGTGATGGATGCGTTGAGATCGCTAAACGTAAAGACTGTTTACGTGCCGTATGGAGCGATGACGCTGAAAAGAGCAGCAGACGAAACGATGAATGTCATTGTCGCAGAGAGACCTTTTGAATTGAGATTTCCGTGCAGCCAGTGTATGCGGAACAAGAGCTGTGCAGTCACCAAGGCATATCTCGTATGGAGACAACATGCAAAGAGGACTCCGTGTAATTTGATACATTGAAAAAAAAAAAAAAAAAAAAAAAAAAAATTTTTTTTTTTTTTTTTTTTTTTTTTTTTTTTTTTTTTTTTTTTTTTTTTTTTTTTGTGCTTATATATTTTTTCTGTTTGTCTTTGATGCGCAGGTAGTTGGAAAACAGATTTAAAATATAAGCGCTTATATATTTTTTCTGTTTGCACACCCACCTTGGTTTTGACTTAACTTTTAAAGTTCCAGGGTGGGTGTGCAAACAGATTTAATATATAAGCGCTTATATATTTTTTCTGTTTGCACATCCACCTTGGAACTTTAAAAGTCAAGTCAAAACCAGGGTGGGTTGCCAAACAGAAAAAATATATAAGCGCTTATATATTTTTTCTGTTTGCACACCCACCTTGGAACTTTAAAAGTCAAGTCAAAACCAAGGTGGGTGTGCAAACAGATTTAATATATAAGCGCTTATATATTTTTTCTGTTTGCACATCCACCTTGGAACTTTAAAAGTCAAGTCAAAACCAAGGTGGGTTGCCAAACAGAAAAAATATATAAGCGCTTATATATTTTTTCTGTTTGCAAACCCACCTTAACTTTTAAAGTTCCAGGGTGGGTTGCCAAACAGAAAAAATATATAAGCGCTTATATTTTAAATCTGTTGGCACACCCACCTCAGAAACTTTAAAATTCAAGGTGGGTTTGCAAAAAGATTTAAAGTCGAGCGCTCATATATTAAATCGGTTTTACTGTGCTAGAGACAAAAAGTACTGTGAAACCAAATTAAAAACTCAAACAGATTTATATATAAGCACCACTTTTAAAGTCAAACAGACTCTAATAGCCCAAACGGCTTGAAACTTTAAAAGTCAATATTGACTTTTAAAAAATCTTTTAAAGTAAACCCAAACTTTTAAAGTTTTTTGGTACCAGAATTTCTGGTACCAAAAAACTTTAAAAGTTTGGGTTTACTTTAAAAGATTTTTTAAAAGTCGGCTCTACTTTTAAAGTTTTTTTTAAAGTCACACCCTAGCGTTCCCAAAGCACCCCAGAGTGGAAAACGCGATCCAATACGTCTCTCGACACTTTTAATGTCACTGGAGGTTTAGAGTCGTACCAAATCTTGCATTTGTAAAAACACGCATCCTGTTGAACCAACTCCATCGATTTCGGTACGATCCGATTCGTTTTCGCAAAGTCGCTGTGTTCGAAAAATATCTCTTGAAAACAAGAACCCAAGCCATTCCCTTCCAATCCATTGTACAACTCCATATTTCCCAAGCGCATTCCACCACAACGAGAACGGCCTTTCATGGCTTGATCCGTGACCAAGTCCACAGTGCACTCGCGAGGAAAGTAAATGTGCTCGACCGCCAAGTACGTGAGCAAAAAATAAAACATCTTGGAGTAGAAAACTGAACCATTCAGAACATCTTCACCTCGGGAGTTGCGCACTCGGGTAGCGTCTCTGCCTTCTCCCAGCATGAGACCTTCGATAAACTGTCCTCCCGTCATGCGGAAAAAACAAAACGGATTGACCACCAAATCGGGTCGGATACCGTCATCCAAGATGGGTACCTCGTCCATGATGCGCAAAACTCCTTTCTGCCCGTGGAAACTGCACAACTTGTCTCCTGTGCTGATGAAATGATCCGTCTCGCAACAAATTGTCAACATTTGACCACTCAATTGATGACGGACGATTCGAAAGGGGGTTTTGGAAAAGACGAGTCGTACCGCTTGAGGCGTCAGTTGTTCGCACCGAACCTGGATAGAAGTCGGTTCCACTTTCAACGGTTCGTCTCCATAATGATACACGGTGCCCAACACGGGCGACTCATAGCCGTCCATCGGAACGAATCGCACCATACATCCCGCCTCGATACGTATGCGCAGGGTATGAAACCGACAACAGTCGAAAGCGTCCACGCCTCGGCGACACACGATACTATCTTCTTGCGTGCATCCGAGAAAACTCATATACGCCACCCTGACGTGGGGAAGTTTGAGTACAAAATAAGGTGAAATACCATCGTCCATGGGTTCCAACACGGTTCGATGATAGGATGTCACATGATGCACATGGGCCGACAGCGAATCCATAAAATACAAATGGTAACGATTATCCGTCGCCAAGACGGCATTTTTTAACGCATTGAATCCTAAAATACTTTTCGGAACATAGTTGTGCATGAAAAACGGATTGAGATCCACGTGAAAACTCGTAAAAAAATCGTATCCGAACCGTCGGGCCAGGGCATCGATATTGGTAATGTTCAGCATGCGTTCACACCAATACCACAAGTCTTTGGGAGTCACCCATAGATCGGTACCGGGAATTTCTTTAAAAAGAATTCCCACCTTGTACCGAATGGAGATGAACGGACTCGCTTCAAAACATTCCACGAATCGAAACGTTTGTTTGAGATGAATCAAGTCGAGTCGACGATAACTCGTTTCCGTCACTGGAATACAGGCTCCATTCACCACGACAAAGTACTTGGACTTGGGCAGAGGTTCCAGATTCAAATATCGCCACATGTCGGCTCGTTTGGCATCGTGAAACACGGGATCCAACTCGTTGCAGGTCGACACGACCGTCCCACGCACCATCATCGTGGTCCGACCGACATTTTTCGTCTCGAAGCATCCCAAGATGCACAAAAATCCCAGGTAGCTCGCGTGAAAGGGCGGTACTGCATTGCTTTTGACTTTGCTAGACATTTGGCGTACCGTCAAATACAACAAGTACGGGTTCAGGGGATACGTCTGCATGTTGACTTCTCGATAACATCCCATCGACTTTTCCACAAACACTTGACCGTCTGCGCCAATTTCCCGATGAGACTCTCGCGTCGTGTTGGTCATTTTGCCGATGGAACCATTTTCTTTAAAGTAATCCGTCTTTCGAGACAAGACGTGCAAGAGTGCTCCCGTTTCAATCGACTTGATCACCCAGGCATACTTGGCTTTGATGCGTTTCCAATCCCCGTCACGTAACGGCCCGTACAAGTACTTGACAAACAATTTGGTAAACAAATGCCCAGGGCTGATGACCATTTTGTTGGCCAGCGAATCAATGTCAAAGAGTGCGTTCCGATGCATGTGGGCCATGTAGGTTGCCGAATCGGTGGTAAAAGGGCAAAAATCAAAAAAGGTATCGATGCCTTCAGTCGATTCATTGCCGTTGTTGGAACTCATCAGCAAATCTCCACGTTTTTTGTTTCCATGCTCCTGGATATAATAACACAGTTGTTTGCCTCGGTCCATGGCATCGTAGGTAAAGACTCGCACACAGCTTCGTTGAACGATATGCGTATGCGTCGGATCGTTGGTAAAAAAGTACGGCAAGTGCCTTAGAAATCCAAGAATGATAAAATAGCCACGTCCAATATCCGCCTCTTGAAACGGACCGTCGGTGCAGGTATCGAAACCTGCATGAAACTCCGTGGCCTGCCAATGTCGTATCGCCAAATCCAGTCGAGAACCCAACATGATTGGAAAGACATCCTTGAGAACTTTTTGCGTGGGCACATGTCGAACCGAGCAAGCGTACACGGTTTTTTCACAGATGTGCTGGTGAATGTCGAAAGGTCCATCGTAGATGAGTTGGCAGTTGACTCGATCACGTAAAAATTGAAGAAATGTTTCCACGTGTGCATCATAGTTGTCCAAAATGGGCTTGAGCATCTGCGGCACATCAGCATGGTTCAGATGACAACTTAGAAGGGCAGAGACTACCAGGTAAAAACTAAGATAATAGGTATTCGGTTTTCCATTTTTCAATTTTTTTTTTTTTTTTTTTCACTGCATTCAACAATTTGGTTGTTTTACTTGTCCGCTAAGCTTACGCATGGCACTTTGCAAAGTCTTGTACCGAGTGTACGCATGGCAAGACAACGCTACTCGTGGACACAAAATACGTTATCCATGGAGTACGTTGTCTATTTCCAAAAGGAGCGCAGGAAAGAATGATATGCCATGCCTATTGGCCTTTTTTAGGCATCAAACCAAAGTGGTATCCAGTGCCTTCATTAAATTGTTGACCAAAAAAAATCTTATCGGCCGATGTCATGACTGGGAACGAGCGTTTCGGTTGCTCCGTACACATGCGTGCATAATTCTTTTTGGGTGCTTCGAAACTCAAAACATCAATGGGTGATCGATCCGGATTCTTGCTCAAACCTTCTCGGGTCAACGGCAGAGGTGTACCCGTACGACATTGATATTTCATGATGGTCAGCACATCACGAGCATACACACAAGACATGTCTGTCAACAACTGGTGCTGCACCACATTCACTAAATTGAAAAAGTAACACACCAATCCACATTTCTGAAATATATTCCTGATATCCGAAAAGGCCACGATGCGATCCAACTTTAGTTGTTGCAGCAATATTTGCAAATCTTTAAAGGACTTGTAAATGATTCGATTCGGGACGAGTATAAACTGGAACGTACTCAAGTACTGGAGTCGACCGCGAACATCTCTCCCCTTGTGAAATGGTTCGCCACGTTCCAAGACGCCAGAGTTGGGCAGCAAGTCCATCAATTCCGAGATGTTATAGTTTTTCGTAAACACGCTGGCATACTGGTGTGTCGTAGCCATTTCGAAAACGTGCGTGTGAATGGTAAACAGATTCAACTCGTATCTCAACGCCTTGTCGACGTTATACGAAACGGTGGGATCCGCAATTTGCAAATGTTTGCTGTCTAGCGTTCCTTGGGTATCTGACTTTGTAATTCGACATGTCAATAGAATCCCAAACGGATCTCCGGGAGAAGGAAACTGCCTGCGAATAGCCAAAACAAACTGTAGACAAAATTCGGGGATTTGCTTAGAGTTTTGCTGGAATACCCTCAAATCAGGTACCGAATGAACGAGATGCTGTTGGAAAATTCGTGTGACGGCCGCTAGCGAATGAGGACGAATCACTTGCAAAATGCGTAGATGCGTTTCCGGAGCTACACGTTGCACATGGTCAAATAACCGCTCAGCAGCATTCATGACGAGAGTGTCATTGCGTGTCGACGAGGCAACAGCTGAGGGATGGTATATATAGTGCTTCTTAAAAAAAAAAAAAAAAAAAAAAAAAAAAAAAAAAAAAAAAAAAAAAATTTTTTTTTTTTTTTTTTTTTTTTTTTTTTTTTTTTTTTTTTTTTTTTTTTTTTTTTTAATACAAACTTTGTTTATGATACAGCTCACTTTACATGACTCTGTTGGAACTTGACTGGCTTCCGATGATGGTCTTGTTGTAAAAACTCTATTTCATTCACCATCCCGATGGCATCCTTGGTACACTTACGTCCAATTTCCCAATCTAGGTGAGACACTACCGATTGCAACGTGTCACGCACCTCTCGTAGCACATTTGTCCTCCTTTTATACATTTCGACCAGGCGGTGGTTGTACTCTTGCTGCATAGCCACCAATGCCAATCTACATCTCTGACAACCGACATTTCCAATATCTGATGGTTCCATTTCATACTTTACGTCTTTCCATCTGCAGGCAGCACGTTGAATTTCTTTCAGCACAAATTGTTCTCGACACAGAGTCCCAATAATCGACGCATATTCCTCATGGACACGAAAAGCTTTGCGCCGATGCGAATTGCAAAATTGGTCATCGGAAGTCAAGTAGCAGTCGACAATGAGTTTACTTAAAATCTTTTTGGGAAGGCATACCCCATCATCAGTCTTTTCATGAGCAGCAGCCATATTCCAAAAAGTAAAATGTCTGTTCACGTTCAAATTGCAAAAGAAAAACTGGAAAAGAAAACAGACTTTTATTCTAGAGGGAACCTGTAGTCTTGATACCAACCAACGACTGCATACAAAATGACAAACAACTAACCTGAGTTGCAGGACTATATATAAGAGACCAAAAAAAAAAAAAAAAAAAAAAAAAAAAAAAAAAAAAAAAAAAAATTTTTTTTTTTTTTTTTTTTTTTTTTTTTTTTTTTTTTTTTTTAATGATAACTTTTACATTACAGGTGGATCTTGGAAAAACTCATTTTGCAATACTACCTTCAGCACAGGCTTGGTGATACAAGTACTCGGGAAAGGTGTTAAATGTCCTTTTCATTGCTGGAACCCTGATGAGCTTTGTAGCTACTTGAAAAGTTCCAATTCCATTTCCAAATCTCTAGTTGCTCTCTGCAAACATTGTACAGAATCTCTCAGCCACCTCTTTCGATATTCATGCAGCTCTACCACTTTCTCATGGTAGGTTTCTAATCCACATGCCTCTCGGCAAGGTCCACACATTTCAATCTGACTCGGTGGCATGGCATGCTGGATATTTTTCCAATCAAAGTACGCACTCTGCATGCGTCGAAGACTATCCACTTTTTTGAAGAGGCTTACAATGTGTTGAACATATTCACGATGCACGGCAATTACACCTTCTCGATCCTTGGAGCAAAACTGTCCATATTTGTTTTGACAAATTTGTAACATGTCGGTAAAATCATCAAAGGATACATTTACCAATTCATCCGGGCCACAAGACAAGGCACACATGGTAAAGAAATATGCCGCTTTGAAACTTGTTGGTGAACACAATTGTTACTGTAAGAGAAAACACGAATGAAACAAAGTGCCACAAGACTTTATATACCCACCAAAAAAAAAAAAAAAAAAAAAAAAAAAAAAAAAAAAAAATTTTTTTTTTTTTTTTTTTTTTTTTTTTTTTTTTTTTTTTTTTTTTTTTTCATTACTACTCTTGTCAATATGTCTTGTTCATTAAAATGTATTTCTCCGTACATTCAAAGTGTTCTTCATCAGGGGACGGCCATCAGGTATTCGGTGACAGTGGCTAGGACTTTCACGATGACACCTTTGCAAACAGCAATCATTACTCCTCATTGTTTTGCACAGACAGTGTCCAAAACTTTGACACTTGTGGCAAGCTAAACCATCCACCTGGTCTTGAGGTGCAGGAAAGCACTTGAGGGCACAGCAATATTGTTGATCCATGATTCCCCAACTGGAAAAGCTGATGCCTTGATTACCTTTTTACGACTTTGATATGTCCACCAAGTCCACCGACGCAATAGTCGAGGGTTCCTCCATGTGGCACTACTCTTGACACTCTTGACTCTACACTGATCACCCAAGGCAGGATTATATAGGCTGGTTATTTATGTATCGGAATGGACTCGTTGTAAAAAAATTCGATATCAGGTCCGTTGAGCTCGTACGATCCCTTAACCGCATTCTACATCTCGCGTGACTTTTTTTCTATGTTTTAACCTGAATAAGTGTTCGGCAGGTTGGACAAGTTGATGCTTTCTTCAACCACGGTAAAAGACAAGCCTCATGATACCAATGTTCACATGAAAGTTGTATAACTTTGTCATGTAGTTTAAAACTGTCTATGCATATAGTGCATACTAGTTCTTTGTCAACTTGAATCTCCTTCACCTTGATAATTGGCAGTAATTGAATTTGCTCCTCGGACAAGGGTGGTGGTTTCGAATCGTCCACCAAATCATCAAAATCCGTATCATCAAAATCCGAATCATCAAAATCCGAATCATCAAAATACAAAACATCAAAATCTAAAATATCATAATCCCAATTACTCGTGCGATGTTCTTCTGGTGTAGCAAAATTGTTGCTCGATTCATTTGAGGAAATATTATTTTCCTCTGAAAAATAATCTTCACCTATCAATTCAGCAAACAAGTTTTCGGTAGAACCTTCCAAAGTATCAATATTGTTTTCTTCATCATCAAGACTGTGAAGCATATTTAAGAGCATTTGACGATCAAGCCTAAATATGTCCGAATCATTACTTGCATCACTTTTATCATGTGAGGAATCTAAAAACTCTAGTAATGCGGCGGCAATCGGGACAACGATAGTACTGTCCAGTGCTCTCTGAAATGTTTAAACAATCCTCACAGCTAAAGTCACAACTAAAGGAAACAACGACGCATCAGGCAAAGACAACCAAGGCATTTGGCACTATTCTTGACACTCTTGACTCTACACTGAATACACTGAACACGCACAACACACAGGGTTATATAAAGGGTTTCAAAAAAAAAAAAAAAAAAAAAAAAAAAAAAAAAAAATTTTTTTTTTTTTTTTTTTTTTTTTTTTTTTTTTTTTTTTCAATGTATCAAATTACACGGAGTCCTCTTTGCATGTTGTCTCCATACGAGATATGCCTTGGTGACTGCACAGCTCTTGTTCCGCATACACTGGCTGCACGGAAATCTCAATTCAAAAGGTCTCTCTGCGACAATGACATTCATCGTTTCGTCTGCTGCTCTTTTCAGCGTCATCGCTCCATACGGCACGTAAACAGTCTTTACGTTTAGCGATCTCAACGCATCCATCACCGTTCTCTCCCAGTCGGGTTCTTGCGGTGACACCCGAAACCATACAGTGTCCATCACGACCACACATTGCGTGTCATCCACAGCGACGGCAGCAAACCCTTCATCTCGAAATCGTGACACGAGTTGAATCGATGCCGGCATTTCCGTTTGTGCGTCAGCCATGTCTTTCTTACTTGACCCTGCATATGATCCACAAGAGAATGATGAAAGCCAACATGCCCAAGACGACCCATTTCAAGACGCCGTCCAAACAGAGCCAGGTTATTCCTACCCCAGCGACGGCTATCACGAGTCCTTTGAAGGATTTAAAGAAATCGAGCGTTTTTTGCCAGAACGGTTTGACAAACACTGGTGGAGCGAGACGAGGTTGTGGATTGACGGGAGGACCGGCACCTTGCTGACCTGAATTGGGAGGATTTTGACCGGCACCTTGCTGACCAACTGGTGGATTGTTTGCCACGGGAGGTGGGTTGCCGGGAGGATTTTGACCGGCACCTTGCTGACCAACTGGTGGATTGTTTGCCACGGGAGGTGGGTTGCCGGGAGGATTTTGACCGGCACCTTGCTGACCAACTGGAAGGTTGTTCACCACGGGAGCATTTTGACCGGCTTGTGGATTGTTTGCCACGGCAGGTGGATTGTTCACCACGGGAGCATTTTGAACGCCACCTTGCTGACCAACTAGAGGATTGTTCGCCACGAGAGGAGGGTTGACGGGAGGCTGTTGTGGAGCCGGTGGATTATTGACTCGAATAATCGGTTGGATGGGTGGGTGGGGAGCCCTAAATATCATAGGTTGATGTGTGCTCGCCATTGATCTTGTTTCCTTCCGTCGTAAATATTCGAGACGCTTTCGTTTGGATGCCGCTCGTCCGTTCTCTGTTCGAGCCATCCCTTTATTGTGGTATAAAGTTGTAAAAGTATCGTTGTTCGTTGTATTGCCATTCTTGCATCAGTTGTTCGACAGCTTCCTTGTAACGTCGCATCCATGTCGGACATTCACACTTGCAATAGTTGACGGCTTTACATTTCCTACACGCTAATCCACGAACGACCAGTGTCGGTATGGGTATGCATTGCTTTTCACAACAATATTTTCGCTCGCCTTTGTACTTAAACATTTCTACGAGTTTGCAGTTGATACGAGCCGTAACAATGCCAGGCCTTTTGACAATATCATTGTTGCGATAGTCGCACAGACAATAACAGGCAAATCGACACAAGATGCAAATATCGTAACCCAGCTTGGAGCACTTTTTGCTACAGCAAACATTGTACGGGATCGACATTAAAGTGGAACAAAGACATTTGCAATATCCAAAGCTGTGACACTTTTCGCAAGCCAATTCATCCACCTGTGTTTCGGGTGCTTTGTAACATTTACGGTCGCAGCAATATTCCCCGATATTCTCATCATGATCTTCCAGCACTTTCATGACCCCAAGGAGAAGAAAAAAATAATGCAGTCTGTGAGGTGTCGGGAGCTTATATAGGGATACAAAAAAAAAAAAAAAAAAAAAAAAAAAAAAAAAAAAAAAAAAAAAATTTTTTTTTTTTTTTTTTTTTTTTTTTTTTTTTTTTTTTTTTTTTTTTTTTTTTTTTTCATTATGTTTACTCCATAGACGTTTTGATTTTTTACGTCTCCAGGGTTTGGAATTTACAATCACGGCTGGTAATACAAATTTACCCCCGAGTGGTTTTCTTTGCAAGAAATGCCCAACAATGTTTTGGTGTGAGTTTTCAAATTGTTCTCTCGAGCAGTGGTGGTGTCTACTCGCTTTCCACAGCCGTCTTACTTCTCTTTCGACTCGATTCTCCTTCTGCCCTTTTCTTTCGAATTTCGAACCATTCCACAATCTGCTTCACCGACTCTTCTCCCACCGCTTCGACATATTCCTTCTCACCCGCACCTCGTTGAAATACGTCTTCCAAAATCTCTTTCATTTCGGCCGGATGCTTGACCCTTTCCTCCAGATACCATTTCCTCACCAGCCTCACGTGCTTGGCTTTGGGTCCTTCCTCACACCTCAGCGAGTCCACGTATCGTTTCGGATCTTGTCCCAGCAACCCGTCGACCGCAAACAGCATCCAGACGTCTTTTTCGTCCCGTGCAAATTTGTGCACGCATCCGGCCAGTTTCACCAAATCCGTCTGCCGCACGTAATCTCTGCCGAGAATGCGTTCGATGCAATGCTGCTCTTCCAACGTGACGGCGGAGGTTTTCCTCTCTTTCCACACGTGTTCCAATAGCGCGTGCAGTGCGGGAGGCACGTAAACGTGTCGGGTCGTCTCGAGGATTTGATGATCCCACGACAGGCCGAACCCTTCTTCTGCCAAACGCTTCAAGATGCGCACGACCATGGTTTCGTAGGTGAGATGACTGTTGGGGTTGTCTCGAAGCTCTTGGACGAGGGCCTGTGTCACAAACTGTTGCAAGAAGGTGTCGGAGGCATAACTAGTTTCTACTACGTGGCTGGGTTCCATACTATCTTGACTTGATATGTGTGACGATACTCTTACGGCTGAAGGAATAAAGAGTGCAGTGTGTGTCGGGCTATATATATAAAGGGTAAAAAAAAAAAAAAAAAAAAAAAAAAAAAAAAAAAAAAAAAAAAAAAAAAAAAAAAAAAATTTTTTTTTTTTTTTTTTTTTTTTTTTTTTTTTTTTTTTTTTTTTTTTTTTTTTTTTTTTTCTAACTTGTCTCTGTAGTGGTGCCAGGATCATGTGGTGGAGTCATTCGATTAAAAATTTGTCCGATATTCTCCGTGACAAAGGACGACAACCACTGCATGCAGAATGCCCCTGCATCAATAGTGCCGAGATCGATATACAACACGTCAGGTTCTCTTTCCTCTCCAAACCGTCTCAGCAACTGTTCCATCGTCTCGTTGCTCGGCAAGTTTTTCAAGGTAACTTCAACGTGCTGATCTTGGACTTGCATTCTTATCTCCGTACCGTCCCTGAGCCTAATGAGCATCTCAGTGAGGTTAAACGTGGTGATGGGGTACTGGGTGGGTCCTCGAATATAGAGTGTCAAAGGCATCTTGTTTTTCCGATGGGAAAACAACAATGCGAGTCTATATTCCTTCTTGGTTTGATTTATATAGTTTGCTGCAAAGTTCCCGTAGAGTTATTTGATCAAAACATTCTCTAAACTGGTCCGTGACAATGAACGAAAGCACCTGCATGTAGAATGCCTGTGCATCCAAAGTGCCGAGATCGATAAAGTACTCGTTAGGTTCTCTTTCCTCTCCGATCCGTTTGAGCAACTGTTCAGTCGGCTCGTCACTCGGAAAGTTTTCGCAGGTAAAGTCGACGTGCCAATCTCGGACTTGGAGTCGCACCTCCTTTCCGTCACCAAACTTTAAGAGCATGTCAGTGACGGGAAACGGGTGGTCCTGGATGGGTAGTCGAACATGAAGTGTCCAAGGCATCTTTATTTTTTACTCTGTGCCACCGAATCCACGAGTCCCTCGAAACGTGTTTGTGTCGATGGGATCGTGGGTCCGTGACAAGACGGGTTGCCATGCAGTGGTCACGAGCATTTGGGCAATGGGATCACCCGGTTGCAGGGTTTGCACGTCTTGTCCGACATTGCGCAACAAGACTCGTACGGTTCCACGATACCCCGTGTCGATGACGCCGGCCTGCGTGACGATTTGCTTGTGGTGTGCCACTGAAGACTTGTCTTTGATGATGCCAATCTTGTTTTCTGGAAAAAGAATGACGACTCCCGTGTCGACCAGTACTTGATGCCCTGGAGCGATAGTGACGGGTTCGGGAGTATAGAGGTCGATGCCTGGCGACTGGTCGTCAAAGACGGTCGGATCCAAAGCTCTAGGATGGTAGAGTTGATATAAAAGCTTTACGAGAGGCATGACTGGATGATAAAGTATCGTCCGCCTTAAAAAATGTACGAGAAGAAAATTTCTTGTGTGTAAATCCAACAAAGGTTTTGTGCACACAACAATCACTACTGAAAGCAAAGTGTGGTGAGGCTCTATATATATGTATCAAAAAAAAAAAAAAAAAAAAAAAAAAAAAAAAAAAAAAAAAAAAAAAAAAAAAAAAAAATTTTTTTTTTTTTTTTTTTTTTTTTTTTTTTTTTTTTTTTTTTTTTTAATCTCTTTTTTTCCTCTATAGATGTTTCGAGTTTAGCGTCTCCAGGGTTTGGACATTACAAACATGGTACCGGCTGGTAATACAAAATTATCACGAGTCGTGTTCTTCTTAGTTTTCTTTGCAAGACCACCCAACAATGTTTAGAGTTTACAGAGAGGGTACCAGGTGTGGGTTTTCAAATTGTGGTCTCGATGGCTGAGCAGTCGAAACTGGTGGTGGTGGTGTACTCGTTTGTTCTCCTCCCGGCGGCTCAACTGGCTCGATGATTCTTCCCAAATAGTCCATGGGCCGGACCACTGCCACAGGTCTAGGTTTGTTTGGATCCCTTGCGGGCCATGTCACTGAAAGGACCGAGTTGGTTCTCGGAACAACTTTATACGGTTTGTCTCGAACACGAGTACGCTCACGTCGAATCATGCTTGTTTGTATTCGAGATGATATGCGCTGGTGTTCCCATTATTGTTTAAACAAGGAAGACAACTCATGGCCCTACACGACATTCTCTTGGAAGCTTTAAATTCGTCTCGTTCCACCATCGTCGTGGGAAATGTCGGAAGATATCCGGAATTGTTGGAGCACGCCCTACACACGTACTGGATTCCTCGTGGCGATCCAGACGATTCACCACTCGCATGGTTTCAATACGACGGACGAGACGTCTACCTGCTCGTGGAACCCGACTTTGGTCACGTGGTCGATGCCAATCTCTTTCAAATCATTTTGACCAGCCACATGGATTTGGAGTTTGATACCAAGAGTACTCGCGTCGTCCACTTAAATGTGCCCACGGCTCAAACGAGGGATCCCACCACTGGAATTGTTTATAGGGTCACGAGCAACGATCCTCGGGAAGCTTACTTGGAACTCTTGACGCACGCGGAAAACTGTCCTCGATCATGGCACTACAGTGTGCCTAAATCGGTAAAGGACAAGTGGAAAGTACCTCTGCAAAAGTCGAAATCCAAGTACAAAGAGTATGGTGGAAAGAATTTCAAGCATTACTATGATCCATGGCTAGATGATACAGACTGACTTGCAACTGAAAGCTTCCAACTGACCCCTTAATATAGTAGCTTGAAAAAAAAAAAAAAAAAAAAAAAAAAAAAAAAAAAAAAAAAAAAAAAAAAAAAATTTTTTTTTTTTTTTTTTTTTTTTTTTTTTTTTTTTTTTTTTTTTTTTTTTTTTTTTTTTTACTTGCTGTCTCCTCCAGACTTGTGACTTGTAATCGTTCCGACTACACTATTGAAACCAACTATTGAATGGTTTTCCGAAAGGCCTTTTGGACAGACACGCATTTGTTGAAACTCTCCTGCAAGATTCTGCTGACAAACCCTTTATAAAACTTTACGGGTCGCATTCGATGGGTTTTTGCCACCACAACGGATCGTCTTTGATGACACGGGTCCAACCTCGTTTCAAAGGCAACGGTCGACACTTGGCCTTTTTCTTCTCGGGTACATCATAACGGTTGCGACGTGGCGGCGGTGACATTCTTCCCTCGACGGGTATCGGTTCGTCCGAAAAATCCAAGTCCCAAAATCCAGGAGGCGTTCGGCACTCGCGTTTGCGATGACGACAAGACTCTTGTACGTATTCTCCGTGAACGGCATAGTAATCTTTACATTCCGGACACGGATAGGCGGTTGTGGAAGCCATTGTCGAAAACAAAGGAATGAAAGAATACTTGCTCTCTGCGCTGAAACGGGAACGCCGCAATCTTCAGTATACGATCGTCTACCTCTTTTCTTTGAGAGACGATTATGCTAGCAATCTCACGGGAGAATTGGACATTTTGGGAAGTATATTTAGAGCAATGTTTAGCAGCCTGGACCGTATGATTGCCCACCTCGAGCCATGGGAATATACGAATAGAGTTGACAATGTGGATTTCGAATAACGTGTACAACAAGATGTAAAAACAAGATGATGATTGCAGCATACAAACAAGTAAAGGAGTAAGGTAAGGTTATGATGTCTTTGGTTTATATAGCAATGCATGAAAAAAAAAAAAAAAAAAAAAAAAAAAAAAAAAAAAAAAAAAATTTTTTTTTTTTTTTTTTTTTTTTTTTTTTTTTTTTTTTTTTTTTTTTTTTTTTTTTTTCATGCACATATTACTAGTTCTTCTTACCCCTGGGAAGATGCATTGTCGTGCCTCTTTGCTTGGACAGGCACATTACTTTTTGGATCGGTCCCTTGTTTCACCTTCTGCCACCTCCTCCTCCTCTGGATTCCTTTCCCAATCTCTATCCTCGGGTGGTGGTTTCAGATGCAGCAACATGAATCTTATGCATTCTTCCATGTTTCGCCACAGTCCACGAAACACTTGACGTTCCAAAAGCCACAAGGGTTCTGAATACACGTTACACACCTCGTCCAAGGTTCGCAACACGTGTAGTGCTGCAGCCTGCAAATTTTGCTGTTCTCGGCTCAGAATACATTCGATGTAATCCTTGTGGCATTCGTCATGATTTGCCATCTTGTTCCACCGAGGTGAACTGCGGGGGTGGTTATCCGAAGCAGGGCGGAACCCATCTAGAGTTTTCCACAAAGAGAGGAAGATGCTCTAGAGAGAGGATTTGGGGTTTTCAAATTTTGGTTTCTGTGTAGTGTAATTTGGAGTCGCGTTTCTCGGCTGTATGATTCTTCCGAAAGCGTCCATGGGTCTGACCACCGCCACAGGTCTAGGTTTATCGGGATCTCTTGCGGGCCATACCTTTGAAATTGCCGAGTTGTTTTTCGGTGTCGACATTTCTTGTAGAAATATACGTTCAAAACCTTTCTTGAAATGCGTAGAAATGCAATGTATAAACTATATCACCAATACAGCAATGTAAAAAAGCTACCACCACAACTACTGACTGAAAGCAGGGAGTGTCGGACTTTTATAATCAGTCAAAAAAAAAAAAAAAAAAAAAAAAAAAAAAAAAAAAAAAAAAAAAAAATTGTGTTCGTCTTTGCAAGTACGATACACAGACCTGGGGCTAGGAGGCCCACTCCCCCCACACACTTTTTTTTTTTTTTTTTTTTTTTTTTTTTTTTTTTTTTTTTTTTTTTTCATGCTGCTTATATATAGAGTCTCACCAGGCATTTTTATAATCTGCCGTACAGAGGAATATGGTAGCTGAAGGTGCTCTCATACACACCACAACATTTCAAGTCTTGACTGGCGAATACTGCATCAATAGTTGTCCCTCCTCTTGTGGTCCAATGTGCTGGATTAGTTTTTAGGTGAAGCCAGTAAACTTCTCTGAGAATTTCGCAAAACTCTTTACCATTTTCGGTACTCATATTGATGTTAAAATCACCGGCCAAGATGGATATATACTCTTGATAATCAACTCCAATTGTGTTATTCAGGGCTTCCACAATATCATCGCAACTATTGCCTGGTTTGGAGTAGAGCACGATCAAGCGGACCCTGTTCTGAAGATACAACACTGCCAGGTGGATTCCCTTTTCGTAATCAGGGTAGGCCATTCGTTTTATTACAGGAATATGTTTTTTTGATGTAAATTGCAACGCCGTTATGCTTCCGTGTCCGATTTAGGCTGGAAAATGTTTCTACACCTAGTTGAAAATCTGGAAATTCGTATTCATCTCCCGTGATTGACCACGTTTCTGCAAACAACAAAAAATCGCTAGCCATAAAGCTTCTGTCAGCTAAAATGTCCTTATAGTGGGCATTTAAGGATTGTACATTGTGGTATATGAACTGATAACCACAATTATCTTGGCTGTGCAAAAAGGAAAACATTGGTTCTTTGGCAATCGATTCCAGTCTTTGCAAACTCCACCACTATTGGATTGTTTGTATTGAGTGTAGCTGGTTTTTTGTATTCGTTCAAAATATATAAACCATTTGCTTTGGTAACTCGAGAACATGCCACGTATTGTAAACTCTGACTCATACCTTTCCTCATACCAATCGCCACAGAATCAAATGTACATCCTTGCGACTTGTGAATAGTCATGGCTTCGGCTACAATCACCGGGAATTGCCTTCTGGTGACGCTCAAGGACGTAGTTTTTTTCTCATGGATTATTTTTGCTTGACGTTCAATAGGTGTCCATTTATGATTAATTTTGTTTACAATCATATAACGGTGCACAGCAGAACGGGTTTCAAAACCCACTTTGGGTCCATCCATGAATTCCAACCAAATACGCCTTAATTCCTATGCCATCGGATTTTTTAACCTGCAAGTTTCTACATGGCGTAAAACACCCACGGATCCATTAACCCAATTTGTCACCGGTATTTAAGTTGTACGTCAACATATACTTGGCACCTAATTTTAGGTGAACTAAGTAAAACTTAAATTGCCAGTGGCATTACGCGATAAGGTTTTACAGCGGTTCATCAGCTGACTCTTGGCTTTTATGCTTCCTACGCCTGTCACGGAGTCAATGGCATAACATTGTAAAAACTCAGAGGGTTTTCGTTTAAACGTATGGTATTGGCAAGGTCCACTTCTTTGTTGCTGAAATACAACAATGTGGCTTCGTATGGTACATCTTTCCATTGCACTTGCTTAGATTGCATGAAAGTCACTTCCCTCCGTCATCTTACCAGAAGCCATGTTATTCAGCAAATTGGCGTACGGTTGGTCGTCTTTTTGACGCATAATCTCGGTCAACTTGTAAAACTCAACACGGTGCCACAAGTTTCACTGAAGACTCTCAAACCAGCTGACTTTGGTATCTTTTTATATTGCGAATCTTTTACAGGAGGTAATTGCCTCAAATCACCAAATTGCATGCAATGAACACCACCAAACGTTTGTCCAAACCTTTTATTTCTCGTAAACGCTGATCATGTTGGAATACATAGTGCTTCCCACCAGGATATTTCATCATGATGATGCACTTAACGTAAAAAAACTTGCTAGCATATTCAGCTAATGTTTTGAACTCAATGGTAAAAAGTCTGTTAGCGATAAAGGTAATCCGAATGCTAAATGCAAAGTTTCCCCACCAATATTAGATGCAGCTTTTCCAGTCGGAGCCAGTAATAGCACTGTTTTGAGAGTGGGATCCTGATCACGATTCTGAAGTTCGTGTACCATCATTTGATGTAAGGTTTTGATTAAGAACGATTTTCCAGTTCCAGCTGCTCCTTGTACAAAAATTTTAATTTGTTCATTTGATCTAGTCAATCTGAATTTCATCTCTAAAACCAGATCTCGTTGCATGGTGTTAAGATGACGCATGATTGTCATTAAATTCCTCAATAGAAACTCTTTCTGGAGCTTAAAAAGACCCTAAAGTCCTTACCATGGAGTTATTCATATCCAACGCTAGATCCACCTTCATTCGTTCTCATCATAGTCCAATTCATTTCCAAAAAGGCAGCTGGATCTCCCTCCTCTTCATTATCCTCGATTAAATCTTGTGCCATCTCCAAATTTTTATTGACCTCCTATCAATATCAAACTCGTCATTAAACACGTATTTTTTTGCGAACCAATTTGATTTGATCTCGATGAGCTTCGTACCACGGTTTCCATGCATGACTCAGGATATCATTTTGTTCGTTACGCCAAGGGAGGAAAAGCATATTTGTCACGGTAATATTGTTTCTGGTTCAATGTGTTCTCTGTATTTCCGGTACTGAATGATTTTGGGTTTTTTGCGTTTCCTAACAACCCTTTTCCATTTTTTAAAGGACTCCTTTGAGTGATGATTCTGTCCAGGCTGCAAATTCAGCAAGACTCATATTCTCATAGCTATCAGGGCGTTGAATGTACCTTTCCAATAGTTTGTCTCAAAGATGTCTGTAGAATTTGGTTCTAATTGTTTTAACGCTGATTGAGACTTAACCATGCGCGATCTTTCCTCAAACGGAAACGTCATGATAAAAATACAGTATCTTCCGACAAATGGCTCATAGGTAATTCAAGCAACGACCAAGCCGCTTCTTGTGGCCGAAACTTCTGATGCATTGACAAAAAAAATTGGATATTTCCGTAAGCCGGTCTTTTAAACTGGTGTTACCTGATTGTGTGTTTTTCACACACTTTCGCAACTGTTTAGTCAGACCTCGTGCGGGTTTACTTATAAATCCACCAAATAGGTTACTACAGCAAAACCCTCTAAAATGATTTGCAGATCCATATTGGAACCCATCATGTTTAAAATTTTCGGGTTGTAACTGTTAATCATGATTTCGTCTACGTTTCTTTTCAATAAGATAGTAGGCCTAGTGATTCCCGTTTGGATAGCAGCAAAATATTCGTTTGAAGACATATGTCAATGTATCTAGAAATTCTGTAAAAGTCATGGTTGATGGCATTTCTTGTAAGACCGTCAAGTATTCCCCGATGCGATTGAATTGTGTCTTGTCCTGATCTAATATCGGTTCCAGTAAAAGGGTTTTGTCCCGAGGGAAAAAAAACGGAATATTGAATCTACAATAAATGTCTTGGTCTTTTTTGGCATTTTTTGGTACAAGTGAAGGTGTGGTTTATGTTTCTGTAAGTGCACGTACTGGTTGTTTTTCGAACACGTCATAACCTTTTGAATAAATTCACACACTTCTTCAGTACTGGACGTCCCATAAAACGGGAGCGCCTTCCAACCATAACAGAATGTGGAAATGCGGACTTCCACGTTGTGAAATTCGGTACGCTGATAAAAGTGTGTAATCTTATATCCCGCATAATGGTCCTTTCGTTACAATTATTTTTTAATGTTTGAATAACTCGTCGACTTTGTGTTTGAAGTAAATGCTACAAATGACCGGGTCGTTGACTATTAAGCTGTTCCGTTCTACCGATTTTATGGTTTTAAATTCCTCTAAAGTCAAGTCTTGATTTTTATGAATTTTGATCAAATGTTTGAACCAAATGTACCAATGATTTTCGTTAGCTGACAATGTTAAGAAGAGAGTTGGGAATCCAAACTGGACGGAATTTGAGCACATACGCGCGTTTTTTCATTACTCCAATGTGCTGGACTACATTTTATCGGTTTCATGAACTTGTATGCATTTCTTGTTTGAAACCAATTGCTTTAAGAACGTTGGATCCTGAATGTTTTCAGCCGTTAACTCGGTAGTTGTAGGCACCCTATTTCTTAATTGAATTTGTATGCAACACAAATCCTGATGTAATTTTCTTTTGGTGATTGTATAACACTTTTGTGGTGTGGCAACCACGCCGATCATAAAGCCTCAGCTCTGACTTGGACAATTTCAAATAGCTTGGAGGTTTAGGTCTATTGAAAGTACGAATTGACCACAGTATATCTTAGGAGTAAGACAACTCTTCGGCCAAACTCATCAAACAGTAAGACAATGGCATTTTGTCTTCCCCAGGACGCAAAGCCAACCCACTTTTAACGTTGGTATTATTTTTCTGAATAAAATGTTTTCAATTGGTGTGGATTTAAATCTCATCATCGTCGGAATCCGAGTCTTCAGCATCAGATTCCAGTTGGTTTGAGTCAGTCAACATATGATCGGATCCCTTAGGAAAACGCTTGCGTCCGAAACTTTTCAAGCCAAGTCCCATCGATGTTTATATTCTGCGACTGGTATAGATTAGTATTAAACAGATATTTAGCGGCTTCAAACACACGATTGGGATCCACGGCTGATACATGAAGTCACTCTTCATGGATAATCGCTTTTTAATTTCACGAAAATTGTTTCGGAATCATTCAAAGGCGCGGGGAAGACAACCCACCGATTTTTGTATTTTCAAGTGGCACATTGGTTCCACCGATCCGTGAATTCCCCAAACTGCCGATCTCTACCTAACGGACGTATTTGCATAAAAGGAATGCGCAGTGCAACCAAACGCTCTTCCAAGGCGTTCAAATTAGCCAAACAGGTTGGTTGTTTGGGATAGCGAAACCCATAATTCGCGGCAAGTTGTGGCATGGATTTGTTTCGTAGATTGGATGTGCAGTTGACAAAACATGTCCAACCTCCTCGTCTTTGGAAAAGATGATTTGATCTGATCTTCCGTGAATCCAATTTTACCGCAAATCAGATTTCGATCGACTGGTCAAGTTTTTTTGCATCCACAAACGATCACAACAATCACAACGATGTGTGGGACCATCAGCAACGGCTTTGTGAAACTTTTCTCCACTTTCAACCACTTAGTATGATTTGAGTAGTCATTCAAATCAGGTGAAGATGATGGGTCAGAAAAAAGAGCTTCATTACTTGCCCCATTGATAGGGTGTGCTGTCACTTGATACAGCCTTCTGCCGTTTGCTAGGTACTTGGTGATCAATTGAATCTGTGGCGGCAGATTCTTTTTGATCAGCAAGTTTACGTTTCCGAGCTCGAGCCTCTCGTTCTCGGCATTACGGCGGGCTCGACCTTCAGGAGTTGAACGGGCCAGTCGTTTCCTTTCTCGTTCTTTGGCTTTCTTCTGCTCTCTCTGTTCAGATGGAACAGCAACAGCAGATTTATCTTGATCAGTGATCTTGCGTTTGAGAGCTCGAGTCTTCCTGACTCGCTCTTTATGCTTGTCCCGACATTCAGGATTGGAAAGGGTTTGTTGCTTTCCTAATTCCTATCCTTTTCCAACCTCCCTTTGGATGTGGCCTTGTAACTTTATTTTTTACTATTTTCCATGTGCTTTATTATGCGGTATCGCGGACCACGTTTTTCCCAATATGAAAACAACACCTATTGGGCCCCTACCCAGGTAAAAAAAAAAAAAAAAAAAAAAAAAAAAAAAAATTTTTTTTTTTTTTTTTTTTTTTTTTTTTTTTTTTTTT
>JAFNEN010005613.1:0-12619 GCA_019343175.1 Oedothorax gibbosus
TGACTTCCTTAAACAAAAATTAAAACCGAAAAATAAAATTTTTTTTAAAAATAAATAATCTAAAAGTTATATTTTCTAAAAAATCGGAAAGATATTTGAAGTTAGATTTTAAAACTAAAATAAAAGTTTCATATTCCGATTTTTTTAAAATTATAATTAAAAAAAAGGTATTATTACTTTAAAAAAAAGTATTTCTTCAAAAACTGCAGATTTTTGAAAAAAAGTATTTTTCTTCAAAAATCTGCAGATTTTTGAAGTTAGGGCTTCCAAAGACAAAAGGAAAATGTCAATAATTCCGATTTTTGAAAAAAAATTTGTAAAATTTTCTTACCAGGCAAAAGGCCCAAAAACTTTTAATTAAAAAAAAACAGTATTTTTTTTAAACATTTTGAAAAATTTACAGATATTGCAGAATGTAAGAAAATGTTTTAAGTTGAAAAAGCAAGCCCAAAAATTTTCAAAATATCGGAAGAAATTTGCAGTTTTTCAAATCGAAGTTTTTTTTCTGTAAATTTTTTGAAGTTTTTTTGAAGAAAATCTCCCAGTTTCTGCACTTTTTGCAGATTTTTTGTGGGGAACAACTTTAGTGGAGGGTTTGGGTACTCGTACTGGGCAAAAAGGGCCCTGTAGGGGAGAAATCATGAAAAATTTTTTGGAGGAAACAGAAAAGTTTATCCCCCTTTCTCAAACAAAAAAAACGTTCTTCTTTCGTAAAATGTTTGTTTCCATTGTAAATTTAATTGAAATTGGAACGCTTTCTGTTTGATGTAGAACGTTTTTTGTTTCTGCAGCTGTACAATTTTAAATTAATGTAATAAGTAAGAAATTGAGCTTTTTAGAAATTTCTATTAGATTTTTATGTCTTTTCTCGTCTAGTGTTGGTAATTTTTTGTTTTTTTTGATCTTGTAGTCGAACGCGTAGGGCTTGTACTCGTGTTTAGGCACAAAAGGCTGTCGGGAAGATTTCATGAAAGGTTTGAAACAGAAAACGTTCCTAAAAAAAAACCCGTTCAACTTTTTTGGAAAGTTAGAAACGTTTTTTGTTTGATGTAGAAACGTTTTCTTTTTAAAACTATAAAAATTTTAAAAATTAGTAAGTGCAGTAAAAAAACAGGCTATCTTAGAAATGGTGCTTTAAAATTTCATAGTGTTAATTTTTTTCTGATATTGACAGTGTATTTATTTTTTTTGGGTTTTAAATTTTTGCAGCCCGAACTCGCAGGATTGTTCTCGTGTGTAGGCAATTAGTCTGTCGAGAAGAATTTATGAAATTTTGAAACCTAAACAAAAAGGTCCTCTGAATTGAAAGAAACGTTACTATCTTTGTTAATCCTATAAAAGTTGAAAGTATTATGTTTGATGTAGACGTTTTCTTTTTCTTCAGCTGTATAATAGGAATTTATGCATTCAGAAAAAAAACCGTACTTTTTATGTTGAATTGTAGTACTTGTGATATTTTTATTCTTGTAGTGGACTTTTAAAGGGATGTACTGGTTTAACAAAAGCGCTTTTTGGAAGAATATAAAATTTTTTTTAATGCGCAGGGATGTGCTAAAAAATGTTTATAAGCCAAGAACGACCATTTCTCTTACAAACAGTCTATTGTCTATGAAATTGTTATTGTTTTTGTATTTTTCAAGAAATTCAAAATTTAGAAAATATTTCGTTTTAAATTTTCAAAAAGAAATTTTATAAGTTCATAAAAGTTATATGCCTTTAACTTAAATAAATAATTGTTTAAAACAGGTGCTCCTTATTTTTTATGTTTGGTGTTTGCATTTTAAGATTATAAGTTTTCGTGTTTCACAAATCTGGGGAAAGGTCTAAATCCAAAGTAATTGGGGAAAAAATATTTTTTTAAAAAATGTCAGCAGTTTTTTAAAAGTTTTTTTAAAACTTTTTAAATCAACCCAACTAAAAAATTGAATAATTAATTTTTTCGGTATTATTAGTTATGTTAGTTAGCCAAATACTAAGGAGAAGTTTTTTTTCGGTTTCTAATATTATCACCCCAGGCGATAATGAAAGCTTTAGCATTTATTTTGGTCTTTAAAGTAATAATAAATAGAGGGGAAATTTATTTCAGTATATAAAAAATGGTGTATTCAATTAAGGCCAGTTATATGTTTGTTTGCCAAAAATGAAAGAGGTTACATTGTATATTCCCAAATTATACCTTAATTGGGCCCCTATTCTTCAGCTTTCTTCATAGCCACCTTTATATCCATAAATTTGGGTGCAGCTAATGTAGTTTTAGGACTAGTAAAAGTTCTAAAATGTAAAAAATTTAAACCTTTTTTTTTGTTTAAAAAAATGTATAGTTTAAAGGGAAAAATGCGATTTTTAGTTTTTTTTGTTTTATTAAAACTAATGTAATTGTAGTACCTTTTGCAAAAAAATTTTTTTTTTTACTTATTGATTTGGCTTTTAGAATACTTTTAAAAAATTTTAGAATTAATTATCATATATTATTGTATTTAAAAGAAAAATGAAGGTTTGTGTTCCAGTCAGTCATTTTTGCAACTTAAGATAATGTACTGTTAACCATTGAAGATTATGTAAATTTTTAGTTAGTCTTTCGTGTATTATTAGTGTTATAAATAATCAATAAAAATGTTGCTGACTTGTATACCAATGTTCCCTTCTCTTCGTTAGTCAGGACTAATCTGCGCAACATGTTAAAATTAATGACAGTAGAACAAGCAAAAATCTTTAAAAACTGCATTATTTAATAGAGGTGTTTACCATAATAGTTCTTTTTAGAATATTTTTTAGTAGTATTTATGTTTATCGAAATGGGGGACTCCCATTTCGACTACTGATATTTTAGTCACTGGTTGTATAGACCTGAAGTAAAATTTAGTAAAATATTATTACAATATAATAAAATATAAATGACTTTAAATGATGTTATTAAAACTCCATATATTTCTAATTCGATAACTTTATTATTTTTAAATTATTATTATTCTATCTTATCTATTTATTTGTGAAGTTTGATAATGTTTGGCGGAAAAAAACTAGGAATAGATAATTATGGTTTAAGCGTTTATTGTCCAATTTTTTTTTCACGATAGAGTAGGTGGACATCAAAAAAAAATCTTTCTAAAATTTAAAAAAACAAAAAAAAATTATTATAAGATTCTTATAGTTATTATTTTATGCATATGTAAAATACATTAGAACGATAAATTAAAGTTTAATGGAGTGATGTATACTAATCATTGTGTAGTGGTATAGTGAATGAAATAAATGTATGAATGAAGTCATGTTAATTATGCATTTCAATTAAGTAAAATTAATAACAAGCTAAAGAAAATCATAAGCTTATGAACATTAAAATTCAATAATAACTTAGTAATCATATGAAGGTAAGTTTTATTCAAAAAACACATATTCATAGTAATTACAATTTGCTATTAACAGATTTTCTTACATATAATACTAGTATTCAAATTATTGAATTCAATATTAAATCAATAAACATCAATATTAAATTGTTCAGTTTCAATATTAAATATTTACCTTTGCCAACATAGGGACTGTTTAAAAAAGTAATCCACAATAGATGTGAGACAGTCAAAATAAAACTATGTTGTATCTCGTGGTGCCGCCATTTCCTTATATTAACGATCAAAAACGTTATTGACCATGAACGCTAAAACGTGAGAAACTTTTCTTAAGATACATATTTTTCTCCCATTTTTAGGAAATAGTAAACAATATCGAAATAGGTTGTTAAAAATGGACCTAACAACAAACCCCGGCATAATAATGTTTATAATGTATCACTATTTCACAGTTCGAAAATGAAGGTCATATTCGCACAATCATTATCTAGTCATGGGTCGGAGATTGCATATTGGCGTTGTTTGCGATGACAAGTCACACTACCTAATTGAGAGGAGTTGCAGAAGTTTTCTAGAAAAAAAAAAAAAAAAAAAAAAGCACTGAGGCTTTGAAAACTCATTTTACAAGATAAGTTATATATCAAAACTATTTGGTATTTGATTGTCTTCTGCGATCAAATTTAATCTGGTAATGGGACAAAATACGCGGCCGAAATATCGCGGCCAAAACAATCGCGCGCCCAAAATATCGCGTGCCCAAAAATATCGAGGGCAAAAATTATCGCTTATGCCCATAATAGCGCCGTGCCCAAAATATCGCGGGGACAAAATATCGCTTAAAGTAAAAGTAAGT
The DNA here is from genome assembly GCA_019343175.1 of Oedothorax gibbosus. Classification (NCBI taxonomy): domain Eukaryota; kingdom Metazoa; phylum Arthropoda; class Arachnida; order Araneae; family Linyphiidae; genus Oedothorax; species Oedothorax gibbosus. The sequence goes on from JAFNEN010005613.1 coordinate 4,204, forward strand.
GGATTTAATGGATTTTAAGGGTTTGGCAGTGGGAGGAGGTGATGGTTTAAAATGGTATTGCACTCTACTTACTGTATATAGTAATTTGGATGAGTTCGGGTTTTAACCTATTAAGAGCCTGTATTTTATAAAAAAATGTTTATAAAAGTCATGCATTTTTATACATTTTTTTGTTATGGACCATTTTAGTCACGAGGTAGCGTTTAATGGGGTAAGGATTTATATTTTAACTTGATTTTTATAACATACCATTAATTTTTTTTAAGAATTCCAGTTGGGGTAATTGTTGTCTAAAAAGTCTGAAATTATAAATTAATAATTATTAACGAAAATATAAACGTTGTTTTGGATCGCGTACCTTTCTGGTACTGTTCGTTTAAAAAAGACTTTTTTTTTTTAAATAGGAGATCTAAATTTGTAGGGATATTTTCATTACATTTCATTCGTTAGAGACGAACTCGTTTATAGAGAGTCTTGATTTTTTAACGAGGACCCGGATTTACAAGGAAAGCAAGAATATTAGGTTAGTTCAATGCTTAAAAGTTTATGGAAGGGAAATCGCTGCTACGAGCAAGCCTCGGAGTTAACGAGGAATATTTTTCTATCATGTAATTCTTTTTTCACTATGTCAGTCGGTTTAGAAGTTAAAACTCTTTCTCGGACAAAAGTTGCTCCTCACCCCCTTTGTTTGGAGGAAATTACTCTTTTCCCCCCAAAAAAAAGGGGGGCCATACTATGAATAGGAAGGAATGCCTATGAATAGGATGGCTGTTAAACAGGGTCGGCTTATTGCAGAAGCAGAGTGAGCGAAAGAGTTATTCAGGTCATTGGGGGCGCTATTGTCAGAAGGTTTTCATTGATAACGTTTGCTAAATTTTATGGGGTTCATGTCTAAGTGGAAACGTTTTAACCGTTTGAACGAGGTTGAAAATTTCCGGGAGTTTTTTTAGAGAGGAAGCTAAAGATGTCGATCATCTGCAAAAAGCATGATTGTCTTAGTATACTGGTTCAAAGATGCTAAAGAAACACCTCAAATGTTGATGAAAGCGTACAATTCAATAAAAACATGACTGTAAACGTTTTTAGACCAGAACATATATTTATTTTCTCTTTTTATATACTCTTTTTTTACAAGCACTTTAGCTTTTAACTAGTAAATGTTCGCGGTCTTTTTTCTGGCTCATCATAAACGAGTTCAAGTGATTCGTTAATGATGAATTTATATAAAGTAGTTACATATAGTTAGGACTAGTGTTATACAGTCACTTTTTCCAAAAGGTTTAAAGTGCCTCTTTATTTTTTTGTTCGAAAGGTATGATTATCGATAAGACTATTAGCGTTGCGTGGATAACGTGAGTTATTCATTGTGTGTTACATTAATTGAGCCGTAGGTCAAACTTTAGGTCTAGATGACAAGGAGTAATATTTGAGAAATGGCCTAGCCAAATTGTAACCTTCAAATGAAGGAAAGACAGAATCATTCATTTATTTTATTTTAGTTAATGGAAAACATGCCATAAAGACATTTGAGAAGACTAGATAGGACAAGAGTATCCGAATAAATGTCAACTGTGTTATATCCCTTAATGATACCTACAGGATAAATCAAATCGTCAAATTTTATATGAACAATAAAGAATATCTATATAAAAGGCAAAGTACTGACTAACTGTCTGACTCACGTATCAACGCCCAGCCAAAACTACTGAAGGTAGAGCTACCAAATTTTAGGAAAATATATTTTTTATATCTTAGGCGTCATTTAAGAAGCGATTTTTCGAAATTCGAACCCAAACGGGTGTAGGAGTGCAAAACGTGAGCCGATTTCTCCATAGGAATAGCATTATGCATTGTGTTTTTATTAAATTTTTCAATATTTAATTTGAAAAAAGAAATATCACCGCGTGCGAAAATTAAGTAAAAAAAAGCGCGAGAGTTTAATATGTAAGATGGGAATATTTTTTTTCATTGGTTGTTTTGTTTTTTGTGGCAAAGTGTAGAAACAAGCTCATTGGTTTTTTATTCCTTCACGGGTTCCGAACTGCAATTTCATTGGTCGTTTTGTTTTTTGTGACTAAGTGTTGAAACAAGCCCATTACAGGATTTCTTAGAAATTAATTATTTAAACTACTATTTTTAATAATGCTTCGTCAGATATCAGATATACTCTACTCGATTCCAATTATATTTTCGAATTCAATTCAGTTTGGCAGTTTCGAAAAAGATGGACTATTATAAACTATTTTATTTCTAAATTCTATTCATTATGTGGTTTACAAACAGAAATAAAGGTTCAGCATGATATGGTAGCCTGGTAGCCAGTATATAGATTGGCGATTTTTGGTGATCTAGAAAATTTAACGTTGGGTTTCTATATTTAACAAGTTGCATCCTAAGCAAAGACTTTACAAACAGAAATAAAAGTTCAGCTATGATATGGTAGCCAGTATTGTTATTTGACAATCCTTATTTTAGCTTCCACACTACGTTTATAACGTAAAAAGTGGAAAATATTATAATCGTTCAGTCCGTCTGTCTGTCTGTCCGTCCGTCACCCACTTTCATATCCCAAACTACAAATGCTACGGACAAGTGTGATACGTACTAGAATAGATTGATTCATTCATCGAATTGAATTCATCGAAACTAGAATAGATTGAAAATTTCAGAAAAGAATTCGAATTCGAAGTACTTCAATTATTTAAAAAAACTACAAATTTAAAGCTCATTCAAAAAGTATAGGAAGCCATTTTAATTAGAATTAAATCATCATTGCCATTCGCAACAATCCCTCGATAAACTTTAATTCTTTTAAATAATAAATTAAAAGAAATTTATTTTTACGACATCAATAAGTTTGAAATGATGTCATATATATTTCCCTAAGAGATTCTTTTTATGTTAATATGAAATGTTTTGGTTCTATTTAAAAGAAAAGAATATTACATATTTATTCTTTGAAATATAAATTAATTTTTGCAAACGATAATAATTATTCAATAAATAATTATTGAATTTTCGAAATAAAATAAATGAAACTAGTTAAATTAAGCGTGTAAGTGTTTAATATATAATAAATACTGTGTTTGGCGCGTTTTTCAATGTGATCATCACTTAAATGTTGAGTGGAAGCGGGCTAAGTGACAGATTCTGTTACAAGCCTACTTGTTTTATTCTAAAAAGCTAAAATTTGTGAAATAGATTCATTATGCATCCAGAATGAAATGGTAAAAAACCGGGAAAAAAACTCTTAATTTTTTAAAACTTAATTTAAGGGGGTTGGGTGAATTGGAATCATAACTTTTGAATAAATTATAAAAACCGTTTTTTTTTCAGTACTTTACTTGTAAAAAAAAGGTAAATTCAATTTTTAGACATCTAAGAATGCAAAGTGAAGAATTTAGGGTCAATTTAATTCATAAAATTGTTTTGGAGTGAATTTTATTTTACCATATTTTTCATATTTTCATTTAACTAAAACAAACATTAACTCGTCGGTCCCTCGATGGCCAGAGATCTCGATTGCGCTTGATAATTACCTCCTTTCGAATATTTAATGGTAAAAAATAATTAAAAATATGTTTATTTTTTCTTCAAGCCAAACATTTTCAAAATATAGTTTTATAAGAGTAATATAGTTTTATAAAGTTTTTAGTTTGATAAACTTAAGCAGAAAGCTAATTTGCGCGTGGGAAATGGTTTCTCGCATAATTACCTACAAATAAATTTACTGCTACAAATAAATTGCTCCAGAGTAGTTCTCTTCTCCTAAAAGACAATGTACAGATATATGGAGAACTGAAATATGAAATTCTTCTAGGTACAGAAAAACTATTCATTTTACTACAAATTAAAATTCTTCTAAATGAAATATTGTAATAGTTTGAGTACTCTACTAGATTTTTGGCCTTCATTGCTTTTTTTAATCGAAAATAATTGAAAAAAGTGAAGGTGTCGTTGAGATTTCCTTTTGTCTGTCTGGACATCCGTCTCAAATCAAACTCAGTACTATCCGTCCGATTTTAAATATTATTTTGTATCACAAAGGTATGACATCAGCGACCTATATTTTCACTTCTTTCTCTTTGAGGCCCAGTGGCTTAGTGGTAGTGCTTAGCATTGCCACGCCACAGGTCCGGGGATAAAATCCCGGATTGGGCGAGGTTGACCCATCCTTTTATCCCTTGAGTGGGTCGATGAAATGGGTACCAAGCATGCTTGGGAACTAAACACTGGGGGTTCCGCGTGAGGCTGACAACCTTACCGTGACATATGCCTAGCGCACCCCAGAGCCCTAGGTCATGAAAGCTGAAATGGCACGGCAGGCCTTGGCCCAGTAATGGGCTGCTGCGCCGAGGAGTTTAGTTTATTCTTTTTATCTCTCAACAGTGTACACAGTTAAATCACATTGCCATTTATTTATTATTTATTACAATCGATGTTTCCACGTCAGCGATCGCATGAGAAACTATATTTAAATTAAATACACGAAGAAAAATTTATTTTCGTCATTAAATCAGTTCGGTCTTACGTAATAACGTCCAGCAGTATGTGATTCTTTGATGTTTCATTATTTCTCTAATAAGAAAGCGACACACAGCGTTCCATTTTTTGCATAAAAAGCTGGTTAGTTTTGATTTACGTTTCAGCGTGTATAACTGTATAAATGCTTCAAAATAACAAGTTATCATTCTGATCATTTATTTTGGCGGTTTTTGTTTTCTTAAAGTAATTTGAAAATCGCAACGTTCAGAGGTTATTTGTAGGTAATAGACTGATAGATTGTTGGAATGTTGTTGTATTTGCCTTTCGAAATGTCTAAATCATTGCGTTTTTCAATGGTTTAAACTTGCAATTACTATTGAGCACACAAAATCCATTTTTCCCAAAACACAAATGACGAATACTCCCCTTGTCATAGTTGAGACGGTCAATAAAAGAAGTTGTTTTGCTTTACTCCAGTAAATGGAGGACAGTTATCAAAAGCTAAACAGCAAATTCCAGGAAGCATATTCATCACTCCAACAATACTACAAGACCCTCCCCTTCCCCATCGCTTTTGTTGCATGGGAACCCCTGACCGACAAAAATCATCAAATCATTTTGATGAGAAGGAGGTGCAGAGTGTCATCTTCCAATTCGAAATCTTTGGCTCATATTATAGGGTTACTCGTTACATAAAGATCACATTTATAGTCACTGTCATTGGCACTGGACGATCAAGAAAGAAGAGCAGCATATTCTTCAGCATACCAATACAATCATTTTTAAAGAAATGTCTTCCTTTAAGCCAAAATGCAAATAAAACAAACTTTGACTAAATCGTACGTTATCAGCCGTGTATGACAAAATGATACAATTGAGCATGAACTCGACTTTGAATGCACGTGTAAACAAACCTTTTTTAAAAGTACCCGGCTTTAACAAATATGTCCCATGTGTGGAAGAGGGGAGGTAACCTATAATTATCTCTAGGCTCTACGGGATTTCGAATACTCAACACAAAGAAGCAGACATCCATTATTGATGGTCTCAGAGCTTTGAGTAAGAAGGGGGTTAAAGAAAAGTTCCTTTGTCGAAACGACAGAGGGGTTGACCATTTCATCCCCCCTGGTTCCATGCCTGTGTGTCTGTGTTTTTCTTCCATAGTTTTGCTTAGGTATAAATTGCGATCACTGACTGTCGTTAGTGATGTTAAAAAAAAGTGTTCAAATATTTTTAGCATAATAAGAATTACTTAACGTATACTTGCTACTTAAACCATTGGCGATTTTTAAAATAAATTTAACGGAGAGTTATTTGACAGTGACAATTGATGCACTATTGAAACTCTTAAAAACACCCTTTGAAGAACTTTTAAAAACGTGTAAACTTTAATGATGAGTTTTTGAAGGAAAATTGATTTTCATGTTTTCCTTTACTAAATGGTCATAGAGTTCAAAACGTATAGAAATATTTAAATTACCCAACTTGATAAAAGTGTACATATAAAATGAAATGAAAATGTTAAAATAATATAAAAGTTAATTGAAAATATAATAATATATAATTCAAATGCTCAGAAACAACCTTGAAATGCATCCAAAAATAGAATTAGACAATCCTCATATTTGAAAACAAAATTTTGTTATCGTAGCACGAATATGCCGCACATCAGACAACGCTTACGATTTTTTTTATAAAGGAATCGCGAATTTACAAAATAAGATATTTTATTCATGCCATTTAAACCAAATGAACAAACATTAAAAATACTTAGTAATTAATAAAACTTTTAAAATAAATGTTTCAACCTTAATTATAAATCCATCAATAATAAATACTTACATACAGACCGCACATATCGCATCAAACAAACCATACAAACCACACCATACATGCCATACCCACCATACCATACAATATATATAATATTTATCTACGCACGTTTGTACAAAGCACTATGCAATTTTACCATCTCATAACTACCTTGAAAATCACATACGAATCCACTTACTTTAGTCGACGCGATATTTTGGGCATATTTAATGGGATTTATAAAAATCAAGTTCAAATATAAAACCTTAACCCATTAAACCTAACCTCATGACTAAATGGTTATAACAAAAAATGCATGACTTGATACATTTTTATAAAAATTCAGGCCCCCTAATAATTAAAATCGAACTTCATGACAAATTACTGGATAAGTAAGTATAAGTAAGTAGTGCAATATCATTTTACCATCGAACTCGCTCCCACTGCCAAACACCTTAAAATCCATTAAATCCACTCAATTTTTACTTTACGCGATATTTTGTCCATGCGATATTATGGGCACGCGACATTTTGTCCAGCGATATTTTGTCCCGCGATATTTTGTCCACGTGACATTATGGGCACGCGATATTTCGGCCCGCGATATTCTGTCCGGCGATATTTTGTCCCGCGATATTTCGGCCGCGATATTTTGTCCCCAAACCATGTTTACCTACGTTTAAATGAATTTGTGTACATAAAATCAATTATTGCATTTTCTAAACTATAACAATTCAGTATATAATGTTTATTAAGTACAATGCGTAACGTAAAAAAACACATAAAACTGGAAAATATATTAAAATCAATTTGATAAACAGAGGAAAAATATTGGTTTTTAAATTATCTGTTAAATATGGTTAAAAAGTATCAATAAAAATTAATTCTCTAAATAAGAAGGAAATTACTCATTATAGTTAATATGTAAATAAATATGACTGAAAAAAGCAATTAAGTTCTTAAAATAAGAAGTAGGAAGTCACTCATAGTAGTTTTAGTCTAAAAAGGAGTGGAAAAAAACTCGTCAAAAAGGAGTGAAAAGACACTCGGCTGGCATCTGAAAATAATCCAAAAAGGAGCGAAAATGACCGCTCAGAAGGGAGTGAAAATGGCTTATCAGAAAGGAGTGAAAAAACAACTCCGCAAAACGAGTGAAATTCACTCCTATAGGAGAAGTTCATTTTCGGCACTGGAAAGGAGTGAAAATTAACTCGGACTGAGTTAAAATCGCTCGTTTGTTTTAAGAGTGTTGGAATCATAACTTTAGAATAAATTCTAACCATACTTTTTTCAAAACTTTATTTGTAAAAAATAGGTAAAATCAATTTTTAAACATCTAAAAAAATGCAAGAATGAAGAATTTAGGGTCAATTTATTTGCTAAAACTGTTTCAGAGTGCATTTTATTTTACCATGTTTTTCTTTTTTTCATTTAATTAAAACAAACATGATTTAATTATTCAAAACACATGATTCTTCCATCTAACGATACATAAATACGAGCTTAACTTAGTCAGAAAAAGAACTAATAGATGATGATTCCAAATGGAATCATTGGAAGTGGAAGGGTTTAAACAATGCGCTCCCCTAATTGTTGTGAACAGTGCAGTAGAAAACCTATACAAATCGGTAAGGTTTGCAATTTTAAAATAACATAATTGAAACCATTTGCATAAATGATCATAAGTAAACATTTATTCTTCACAAATATGAATTTTCCTTATATTCGTTATATTGATTTTTTGATGCTACATGTCAAACTAGAGGATCCTATTATATTCATTTTAGATTCGTTACAGTACTTATTTCAATAGTATTTTTAGTTTATTTTTATATAGCATTTTTAGTGTTATTGATCATAATTTTCTGCATATCTAAAGACATCCAGAGGGAATATCATTTTTTTAAGCCCTGGAGTAACCACTTAATAAGTTCATTTCATCCAGGCAAAAATGAGCCAAGTGGAAAATCATAGATATAGAAAAATGAAAGAGATATACTCGCTCGCGCTTGATATGTGCGCTCTCATACTATCTATGAAAACTTCTTTTAAATATTTTTTTTAAAAAAAATCGTAAAATTTGATACTTTAAAAAAAGCATATTAAGCACAAAAACATA